>JABUQX010129089.1:15000-20000 GCA_015478945.1 Trachelipus rathkii | reverse complement strand
ATACTTGTTCCATTTGCTCACTATCTAACATAACTTCACACCGCGGACTCCCCTCACTCACTACCATAACCTTACTCTTATCTACATTTACTTTCAAACCTATCCTTTTACACACCCTGCCAAACCCCTCTACCAGTCCTCTCAAACTCTCTTCAGATACGAAACATATAACCAAATTATCACCAGATAATAGATAGGGCACCCTCTACTTTCTTCCATTCTCCATCATTATAACACCTTCCTTTGACATCCCCTACCTCTATTTCATTCATAACCCCATTCATATTTAAAGAGAAAAACCTAAGAGACATAACACATCCTTGCCTCACTACGCTATTAATATTAAACCAATCATTTTCAACTTCATTTATTCTTACACATGCTTCACTATCATATATACTTTGATTCCATTCAGAAACCTATCAACAACACCATATATCACTAACACCTGCCATAAAGCTTCCCTAATCCTATCATGCGCCCTGTTGCCGATATAAATCTAAATGCAATTTTTTTCTTCTTCTCTCTCACGTTTCTCAATCATTTGTTTCAATGTAAGAATTTGGTCTACACATCCTTTACTATTCTAAGTGCCTTGTTTCTTACCACTCAGTTAATCATTCACTAGACGCACTCATTCGACCAAAATACCAGTACGCATCTTCATTACAACTAATTCCCCCCATAGTTCCTACAGTTCCCCTTATCCCCCTTACCCTTATATAAGGGTACTAATACTGCTCTCCTCCAATCCCTTGGAACTATATACTCCATAAGCGCTTTGTTATACAACTTCGATATCCATTCAATCACCATCTCACCTCCATTCTTGATCATTTCACCAGTAATTCCATTTATGCCTGGCGATTTACCATTCTTCAACTTTCTCCTCTACCCATTAACCTCATCCTTACTTATTACCTCATCCCCAAAATACCTATTTCTTCTTGTACCATCAAACCCACACACATTCATTATCGCATCTTCATTACTGCCAATGTTATGTAGATTTTCCGAAATGTTCCCTCACATTCCCCTCTGTCATTTCCCATCAGTTACAGCACCATTCCTATTCATTATTTTATGCAGATTCTCCTTATTCTCATTCTTAACCTTTCGCGCTTCCTTTCAGAAGTGCTTCTATTCCCTTGTAGTCTTCATTCATCCTTCTTCAAAACTGTTCATTTACCTCTTTACCTCCTACGTCTGCATCTAAGTCTTCCTTTTCCCCTCCATATGTAATTCAAGCACCTTTCTTTAGAAACTGTCATTGGTTTCCTTTACCATTCAACCACCTCTTTTACTTTAACTATATCTCTCTTCATTCCACCATCCACTGTTAACATTCTTACTTCTACTTTAGCACATCCGCATACTTCTCTTGTACTACTAACAAGCACTTCCTTCATTGTTCAGTTTCATGTATTCGCATTAAACTAATTTATTTGCAAAAACTCTTAAAATCTTATTCCTTACCTTGTTCATTTTAATTTTCACTCCCTTCATACCACCTTCCTCTCCATCAAGCCCTCTTTAACAATCTCTTACATAAAACAACATAATGATCAGATTTCCATCCCTAACCCCCTCACTGATTTAACATCCGTCACATACTTCAACATCTGCTACCAACACAAAATCATACTTTTCACTTCGATGCCATCTCTACCTACACCAACTCGAGTATACTTACTTATGAATACCCTTGTGTTTGAAGAAAGTATTGCTTACACACATACCTCTCTCCTCTCAGAAATCATCACCTTCCTAACATTCTCATTTTCTCCCGTCATCCCAAAGTCACCTGCTATACCATCCCTTTTTGATCACCTATTCAACCATTTAGGTCACCCATCACAATCAATCCGAAGCTCCTACTCACCATCTAAAGCATCATTCAGATTATCCAGAAAATCTGATTCTCCTCAACGTTACCTTTAAATGGACCATATATCACAACCATACAGCTCTTGAAGTTTTCAAACTTAAATTTAGCTGAAGAATTCTAGTACTCACTGACCAAGCCACCATGGCTCTGACACCACAGGTCACTTATCACAATCATGGCTATTATCCCCCTCATGGTTGCAAAACATCGGCACACACACATTTCACCTCTGCATTCATCTTCGCACTTTCTTTCCTGGTTTAGCCAGTCACAACGAACAAATCAAATTACCGTTCTAAAACATCCATCTTACACTCCCTTCTTAGCATTTGAACATCTGACATTCATATGCCACCAGTTATACCATTTCATGAAAGAAAGATTAAAAGGGCGCTTACGAAGTCACGACCTTCTCCGAGGCATGCATTAGCATTCTGGCAGAGATAAGTTTAATGGGTATGGCAAACTGCCCCTTTGGTCGCCTTCTGCGACACGCCCAGAACATGCGCTTAGTGAATTCTTTCACCCACACACACAGGGATATAACGTGTTGTCTGTTACGTGTTGTCTGAAAGTTAGCTAAGTCATTAATGGTATATATATGAATATATATATATATATTTTATATATATATGTATATATATATATATATATATATATATATATATATATATACCATATATATATATATATATATATATATATATATATATATATATATATATATATATATATATATATATATATATATAAATATAAATATAAATATAAATATAAATATAAATATATATATATATATATATATATATATATATATATATATATATTTTTTATATATATATTTATATATATATATATATATATATATATATATATATATATAGCATATATATATATATATATATATATATTGATATATATAAAAATATATATATATATATATATATATATATATATATATATATATATATATATATATATATATATATATATATATATATATATATATATATATATATATATATACTATATATATATATATATATATATAATAAAAGACTAATTTAGCCACTATCTTTTACCGGGTAGATATTGGGGACAATGACTGGTTTGATGGAAATGGGTTGTGTCCTCGTCCACGCTCACGGTTACGCATTCAGTAGCTATTAAATCTGCCTTTTCATTAGACCCCTAGTTTTTTTGAGATTAGTAATTCGAACCTGTAGCCGTAACAGAATTAATAATTTTTATACTGATTGTCTACAATATTTTTCAATGCATTTTTGTTTTGAAAATATGATTCTTTATATTTTTAAATAAGAATTAATTAGATAACATATTTAACAGGATAAAATAAGTTACGTAATATAATATAATAATAATAATAATCATATGTAATAATAATAATTATAATAATAATAATAATAATAATAATAATAATAATAATAATAATAATAATAATAATATAATAATAATAATAATAATAATAATAATAATAATAATAATAATAATAATAATAATAATAATAATAATAATATTAATAGTAATAATAATAATAATAATAATAATAATAATAATAATAATAATAATAATAATAATAATAATAATAATAATAATAATAATAATAATAATAATAATAATAATAATAATAATAATAATTCACATTACTTACATTATTGCTATTGGAATTTTTATTTATTATTTAAATTAGAACATATATATCAACTTGATGTAAATTTTCTTTGTAATATCAAAAAATTTAAATCTACACAACTGAAACGTCTAAGTAAAATATTATTTAACAGGGATATTTTATCTCTTTATATATTAATATAACATTATAAAAATTATTAAATTATTCTAATATCATTATTATTATTATTAATCTCAATAATATATTAATATTATTATTATTATTATTATTATTATTATTATTATTATTATTATTATTATTATTATTATTATTATTATTATTATTATTATTATTATTTACTGTTAATTATTATAAGACCTATTATTAACATTATTATTATTATCATTATTAAATTTGTATTATTATTACAATTAACAATAATATTAATAATATTATTATTATTCTATCATTCCCAGTTGTTAGTACTGATATGATTATAAGAATTTCAAGTCAATTCCACATAAACTATGTTAATACCTGTAGACTCTAAACAGAAAAGAATTAATATGGTTAAACGGTTTAAGGGTGAAATCTAGGTAAAGTAAATAGTTAGAATCAGAGTCTATGAAGGAAGTAGAGGCAGAATCAAAGTCTGGGATGGATAAAGATTAGGAATCAGAGCCTATGCAATGATGTAGAGAAGCTTGGGAGAATCAGAGTCTGGGATGGATAAAAAGTGGGAATCAGGAGTCTATGGATGAAGTAAAGCCAGAATCAGTTAGGATGGATAAAGAGTAGAAATCAGAGTCTATAGGTGGTGAGGAGCAGAATGAGATCTGTGATGGATAAGAGTGAAATCAAGTCTATAGATGAAGTAGATGCAGAATCAAAGTCTGGGATGGATAGAGGTAGAATTGGTCTACGATGAAACTAGAGTTTTCCAGTCTAGAACGAATGTTGTCGGAAGGAAGAATCTTGAGGTTATTATCAAGCCTGTTGAAGGTTGTGTCATTATGTAATTCTCATATGTCATTTTAATAATGTATGCTTAATATTTAATTTTTAGTTGTACAGTCATTTTAATTAAATTATCTAGTGTTGTTTTATTGTTTATTACTTGCCTAGTGTTTTTTAGTATCTACTGCCTTTATATAATAAATGTGAATTTTTAGGCGAAAATTTTTCCAACCTGAATTTTTAAGATAAGTTGGTTTTATTTAAAGATTTCTTTCTTACTAAGATATTAGTTATAAGAATTACGATACATAATGTAAATTTATTTTATTATAAAGGTTGTTCAAATTTAACTTTATGGTTTTAATGCAGGTTACCATCACCTTAGGGTACTTTTAATTTGGGTTTTAGTTCTAACATTAGTTTTAGTTATCTTGTTAGTATACGATCGCTTGTGTGTGTGTGTGTGTGTGTGTGTGTGTGTGTGTGTGTGTGTGTGTGTGTGTGTGTGTGTGTGTGTGTGTG
>JABUQX010129089.1:0-7500 GCA_015478945.1 Trachelipus rathkii | reverse complement strand
AATTACTGGATCCTCTTTCAGACGATGTGAATTCACAGCGTCTGAAAAATTCACAGAGTCTGAAAGAGGATCCAGTAATTCAGTAAGGATCGAAAGTTAACGCTCTAAACATCCAGAAGACACTTCTTATGTGAAAAATTTATTAAGAAACTTGTGATATATTTGCAGATTTATTATTAACTTAAGGCTTCCTAAAACATTGATACTTACTAAAACTTAGCGTATGATTGCTTGAATTTCCTAACAAGTATATATATATATATAAGATATATATTATAAATATAATAATATATATATATATATATAATATATATATAATAGTATTATAATATATATTATATATATATATATGATAATTATATATATATATATATATAATATATAATTATATAATATATATTATATAGATATATATATATATATATATATAATAATTAAAAATTTTAAAAAAAAGATTATAACTAATATAATATATATTAATATATATGATACTATATAATATATATATATATCCTAATATATATATATATACAATATAATATATTAGGATATATAATATATAATAATATAAATATAGCTATTATATAAAATCAACGATATTTTAAAAATAATTTTCCTTTCAGGATGTTAATTATAAATTTGTTAATGGCGAACGATTTAGCATGCTAGCAACGATTTTTGTACGTTTTATGGTTCAAGTACTTTTTATTGCCTGGTTATCTAAGAAAATTGCATATATACTACCTACTATATTATTATATACTATTATTATATATAAATATATTATATACATCATAATATATATATCTATATATATATATATAATATTTATATAATCGTTATATATATATAGATGATAATACGTATATAAAGCTTTTTGACAGGGAATATCGGCATGGCGTCGCTACTCTCTAAGCGTACCTTACCTTTGGATTTCCTCCTTTCGCTTTGCTATCTTCTTGTCTACTCTTTCAGATCGTTTCCATTTTCAGCTCTTGTTGATGGAACAACCTCTTCTAATCCTTTTTTTATAATTGTGGTGTTCCTCAGGGTTCTGCGTTTTATCATCCAACGTTATTCCTTTACATTTTTATCAATTCAACGATCTTTCTAAGCCCTGCACTATCTCCTAACTCTGTCACTCTTATGCCGATGGACTCAACTTCTCCATTCCTCCACTCATTTTAAATGTGCTCCCTCGTTCGCGTATCTAGAGTTCCTCTTCGTCTACAGCTTCGCGATATCATTTCTTGCGGATTTTGTGCGGAATGTCTCATGGCTGGTTAACCGTAATCTTGTGAAGTTCAACTCTTTGAAAAATCAACAACTTCTCATATCTCCCTCTCTAAAATTCCTCCCAGAACTTTCCTATCCCTTTTGATAGCTCTAATGTCTTACCCGTAAACAACACATAAACATTCCTGGACTAAACATAAATAGTGGATTGTCTTGGGAACCTCACATCACATCGGTTGCTAAAAAGTGGCCTCAAAAAAAGCTGAGAATTCTGTTCAGATTGCGTGAATTTTTTTCTTCTGCTCAGATTCCTCCAGTTATATAAAAGGTCTCCATTTCGCCCCTGCATGGAATGACTGTTCCCACATTTGGGGTGGGTCCGGTTTCACCCTCCTTTTGGATAGAGTTAAGCTAAGGCCTAAGAAGAGGCTTATAAACTGTCCGATACTTTCTGACTCCCTTGACCCCCTTTCTCTTGCGTCGTGACGTAGGTGCCCTATCTCTTTTCTATAGGTATCTCAGCGGCAGGTGCTCGCAAGAATTGACCTCTCGCATTCCTTCACCACTGCGTCGCCCTCGTAACAAAAGAGGAGGTGGCTTGTTCTCTCATGAAAATTGTCTGAATATTAGAAACTCAAGGATCACTCGTATCGGTACTTCCTGTCTTCCCCAGCCAACATCTGTTTTGTGGACACTCCTTGCTTCTTTTTATTTTCCCCGCCAAGGATTTAACTTCCTCTATTTAAGTCCCGCGTCTGCCGCCCACCTGAGGGAATTGCGTTAGGCAGGGGTACAGGGTGGGGTTTACTTTCCATTATTTAATTTTTTACTTTTTCTTTATGTAATTTTGTATTATTTTATTAATTTTTTTTTTTTTTTGGTTGCCCCCTCCTTTTGAAGGAAGGGCAATTGCCCGTGAGTGGTTGGTAATTCATGGTAAAAAAAAGAAATAAAATTAAAAAAAAAAATATATATGCGATAATATACCCAGTATATAACTATATATATATTTATACCTCATATTACAACGTAATATTATAATATATCATATATATAATTACTATCTAATATACGTCTAAATTATAGTATTATGGAGGGTAATATTACGTATTAAGTTATCCTCTTTAGGTATATACTATTCAGTATATATATAGTCATATCAGTGGGCAACTCCATGTAGACTTTTTACTTACTCGTGCTCTCCTCTCTCTTCTCTCGTCTTCCTCTCTCCTCTCTCTTCTCTCTGCTCTCTTCTCTTCTCTAACAAAACTATTAAATTATATATATAGTATATATACACCTAACTACTCTACAAAATACACCTACATATACTAGTATACCCAATATATATATATATATATTATATAAACTAATATACTATATATTATATAACTTATAGTAATTATATATATATAATATAAATATATATATATATACTATATATGCACTATAATATATATATATATTACTATTATATTATATATTATAATATATTATACTAATATATATACTATATGATAAGTACTATTTTCCTTCTTATATAATACTATATTATATTATAATATTTATCTATATATATACATATATATCCATATATATATGTTATATCTTTCAATCATATATTTATAATATATATTAGTACTATTCTATTGACCCCCTGGCCAGGGCATCACTATAATAATATATATATATATATTATATAATATATATTATTATCTATTATAAACACTATATAATAATCTACTATAAATAATCAATATACTATTATATTACTGTGTGTGTATCTATTTACTTATATACCATATATTATATCTAGTACTGTATATATATATAGTAATAGATATGCAGACCGGTAAATTCTATATATATATATATATATATATATATATATATATATATATATATATATATATATAATAATATATATATATATATATATTAATACTATATATATATATGTTTATATAATGTAAAAAAATATATTATATTATATATATATATTATATATATGTACTTAGCGATTACAACCACTATAATATACATATATACGTATAAATATTATAACCCCAGGCTACAAAGATATATATTAGCTATATAATATATAATATATATGACTATAAAAATATATATCTCTATGTAACTATTATATATATTCATCCAATATATTACTTTTATTCATATATACTTATATATATAATATATATATAATATCTATGATATTATATTCTATCAGAAAAGATACCATATAGTAATATACTCATCGTAATACTATATTAATAATACCGGTTCATATAATATTATATTATTATATAAATTATATATAAGTATAACGTATACTAATATGAAACGGCATATAGTGTTATATATTTATAATTAGATAGGTATGTATATTATAATATCTATTATATACTCATATATAATATAATATATATTATTATAATGTATGTATATTGTTGATTGTATTAAAACTACTCTTACTTATTATATTACTTATATATATTACACATAATATATAACTACAATATACTACAATACTATAATATTATTACTTACGCGGATATATACTAAATATTATATTAATATATAAGATATTATTTATTATTTACTACTATATTTGATTTTTTATCAATTTTTCTCACTCCTAACACTCCCCTATAGAATGTTCATCTGAACACATTGTACTTAGATATATACCTTTATAATATATATATATAATATATATATTATAATATTATTCTTCATATATATATAGGTAAAATACCCTTGGCATATATAATAACTTGTGTTAATATTATAATAGTATACCTATATATAATATAGCATTATTACTATAATATATAATTATAATAATTAAAATACTTGGAGTTAAAAACCTTCTAAAAAACGGTTTTCTTTAAGATCTGAAAAACATTAAAAATAGCAAATTGAAAGATTAATTAAAATATTTAAAAGTTTATCTAAATTCGCAGCCACCATATCCACCATTCTATCTGGGCATGAAACTGCCGCCATTTTTAATGGGTTAAAGCGTTATTTAATAGCGGTATTCTTATCTTTTCGTTTTAATTTTGCATAATTTTATATTGTATTATTACTTAAATTTATCTCCTCGATATTGATGTAACCCAAAATATATTACATGGAAAAATGTCAATTACTTTGGTTGTCAAACATTATGAAATTCCTGCCAAAACATAGATCTCCCGATTACTATGAGATGTGTTGACTCGTGCCTGAGCACGAAGTAGTACGAGTGAGCAAGGGAGTTCGGCCTCTGAGTAATTACCCTATATAGTTATATATATATAATATATATATACTATATGTACTATATATAGTATATATATATATACATATATTATACTATATATTATTATTATATAATTTACATATATATATATAAATAAAGATCATAATATTAATTTAAAGTTATGCATATACTTATTATTTAAATAAATATATTATATATTCCTATATAATCATATATCTAAATAATTCTACTTTGACGTAGTATATAATATTTATTAATAATATAATATATATTATATATATATACATATATATATATATATATATATATGTACTATATATCATAATATATATATACTACTATATTAAATGAATACTATATTACATACTACATATACTCATATACTAAAATATGACATTATATATATCATACAATATACTATATTATATTATAATATATACCTAATATATATATATATATATATAATAACTATAATAATATATATATGTAGTCAATCATTCTACTATTATATTATTTATACCTATATATATATCTTAATGAGATTTTTTTTTCTTTATCAAATATATTTTATCTTGCAAGTTAAAATATTAACTTATTTATTAGATATATTATTGAAAGTCTATTCATTTAAACTAAATTACAATACTCAAAGGATTGGGTAGCACGGCAGGCTGCGCGTGTGAAATGACATTTGCAGATTACTCTCGCTGATAGCGCGAACAGGTGCCGAGTGCACAACTTTACGCGCATCATACTTAATTTTAAGCTAAAAAAAAATCTGATTATTACAATATAAACTGAATACGTTAGCATTATCTAATTATTATTTAGTTAATTATTATTATATTATATTATTATTATTATTCATTATTATTATTATTATTATATTATTATTATAAAAAGAATAATAGGCTGAATATTATTAAAACATTTTTCATTGTCCTGTATATTATTCCCATTGTAGTTACAGCCTAATTATTTTAATTCTTATTAAATATTATATATTATTATTAAAAATTATAATCATTTATTATTATCACAATATATATCCTACGACAAAGTAGTTAACTAATTATTATATATATATTATTTTTATTATTATTATTATGATTAATTATTGATGTATGTTACTAATCTTCTCTATTTATTAAAATTAATATTTTTATTAATATAATTTACGTATTATTATCTTCATATATAGTCTTTTTATTATATATTTTATTTACCTTAGGTTCATGTGATCGGACTGACTCAAAACCCCTGCATGTATTGTTATTGGTTATAATATAGGTTATTATATATATATATATGATTATTTTATATATTTTATAATTATGATATTATTATAATGTAATATATATATTATTATTTTATATAATAGTTATTTATTTATGATATCATATACATTATTAATTATTAATATTATTATCAGTTAATTCAATTAGTGTATTATATAAATTATTTATTATTCTAATTATTTAATAGATTATTTATTACTATTAATCTTTAAGTAAATATTAGCTATATTTTTTTATTTTATAAAATATTTTATATTATTTATGTGATTATTATTATATATGATATAAATTATTAATTATAATATATTATTAATTTCAATTACAATTATAATTTAAATTATTAATTTAATAAGTAAAATGATAATTACAAAAATAAGAAATTACTATGATATTTATCAGATTAATTATTATTATATTAATTTTAATTATTATTATATATATTTATATTATATATTATTATTATTATATAATTATTATTATTAATTATTTTATTATTTATATTGTTAATTATTTATTATTTATTATTATTTCATTATTATATATTATTATTATTATTATTATTATTATTATTATATTAATATATTATTATTATTGATTTATTGTAATTAGAATAGGGTATTAATAATTTTTCTCATAATAGTAGATGCTTAAAATAAAGTGTATTAGGAAATATATATTTTTGTTCCCGAGTTTATTATATTATAATTATATTATATTATTATATTATATTATTATTATTAATTATTATTATTATTTAATTTTATTATTAAGGTTGTTATTCGATTACATAATTTTTCTTAGTTTTATTGTATTGTCTTTATTGGCTAAATATTATTATTATAAGTGATATTAATTAACAATTTTAATTATTATTAATATATTATTATGATGGTATTATTATTATTATTATGATATATGTATTATTAATATTATTTATTATTTAACTGTTAAGAAGTATTTTAACCTTGAAAAGAGCCTGTGGTTATTACCACCTGGAATAAACCATTATATATTATTACTATGATTATTATTATATATTATTATTATATATGTATTATATATATTAATGTAATTATTATTATTATTATTATTATAACTATATTATTTATTTTTAATTATTAATATATTACTTATTATGCATCTTCATATTATTGTACAATAACCGTCATATTAATATTATTATATTAGTTTTAGTATTATATTGAGTAATAGTGTATGAATATTTATTATAATTATATTAAAATTATTATAAATTAACATTTAAGTGTTTTTTTCTTTTTATAAATATGTAATATTATTATTATAAATTGTTGTTATTATATTATTATATAATTATTATATTATTAATTATGATTTAATTTTATTATTAATTATTTATATATTATATTATTATTTATTATTATTATTATTATTATATTATTATATTATTATATATTATATAATATTATATTTATTATAAAAAGGTAATCCATTCGTAGATTAAAAACGCAGTTCTTTCAGAGAACTCGCAAAAAATACTTTAAAAATCAGAAAACAAAAAGGCAAACATTGAAAATAAAGTTAAAATAAATTTAAATTACAAAATTTAATATTGTTACAAAAAATATAAAAAAAAATTAAGACAAATAAAAGGAAATGAGAAACAAAAAATTTTTATATCATGTATAAATGAATTTGTAAAACCTATATGTATAC
>JABUQX010129088.1:10000-13424 GCA_015478945.1 Trachelipus rathkii | reverse complement strand
TATTATTATTATTATTATTATTATTATTATTATGTATTAACTATTATTATTTATTATATTTATTAATCTTTATAATTATAATTATAATTACTTAATTTATTAATTATAATTATAATTTATCAATTATAATATAATTATAATTATTAATTATAATTATAATATATAATAATAATAAATTATATATATAAATATATATACTATATATATAAATATATTATATTATATAATAATATATATATATATACTATATAATATAATATTATATATATATATACTATCAGGGCTATACTTTCACGATTACGGCGCAAACTTGGACTAATTACCCAAGGGAGACAGACAATTTACCAATTAGGCGTTCACGAATGAAATATGAAAAATTAAAGAAAATTTAAAGCCTTTTTGAAAATAAATTTTCTCAAGTTCAAATATAATTAGGTGGTGGTTTTTTATATTAGAAAAATAAGAATAAATACCCTTGGAATGACCGTTCTCTCCAATATTATATTTGTATCAAATTTATTTTATTTTATTTTAATGCAACCAAGAATTTTAAACAACCAAATGGAATATATTATAATATAATATAAAGTATTATATAATAATATATATAAAGTGATATATATAGTATATATATATATATAGTATCATAATAATAATATATATATATATATATATATATATATATATATATATATAAACCTTAAGCATATCATAAATAGGAATTATTTTACAGGGCGTAAAATCGCGCTGTATGTTTATTCACAATAAACTAAAATTCGTAATAATAAAAGACCTGGGTCATAAAACCAGAACACTATCCCATGCGTCATAAATCAAATTAAAAACTTCTCTTTGGTCAACGAGGAGAAGTTGGAAATAAAAAATTTAGGCCGTTTTACTCCAGCCTTAAACATAGAGCAAATTATTAAAAGTAAGAACCGACAATTCAAACGTATTTTCAATTTTATCTATTTATGATTGTGTGGAAGAGAAATTCTATGCAATTTTTAAGTTTATTGTTCGGTGGAGAAGATACGTGGACCAAAACCGATGTAAGAGATATAAATCATTCGGCATCTAAAGCAAAATATCATGAAAACACCAAGGTACACATGAAAAATGCTTTAAGCCTTTCATTGTTTGGAAAATTAAACATTGCTAAACAATTAGACAGCGAGTATAGAAAATCAATTCATAAGCATTAATGAGAATGTTAAGAACAATAGATATATCTTGAATATTATGATGTGACAACATCAGAAGCTGAGCGGTGTTTCTCTAAACATTAAAAAGGATTAAGACTTTTGTTTAGAATTCAATGGCCGGCAAGACAGGCTTTCAGCATTACAAATGCGTCTCAGTGGAGAAGGAGTTTTATCGTGAACTGTTTGTGATTTCAAATCGCACAAGTTATTTGACACAGTTCGCTCATTGCAAAGAAAAGAGAGCCGATTTTCTTTTTAAATAAACAAAATGGCTGTGCAGAAAACTTATTTAAAAATTTATAACTTTTTAAGATGAACGATTTGTACCAAGGATCATATACTATATATATATTACTACTATATAATAATATAATATTATATATATATATATATACTATAATATATATATTATAGTATATATATAATTAATAATATATATATATATCTATACATATACTATATATATATATAAATATATATATACGATATATATATATCATTAATATATAAGATATAATTATATTTATATATTATTTTATAGAATTTTTATGTTATATATATAAATATATATATATTATATATATATTCACAATTTACAATTTTTACAATTTTATGATATATTTTTTAGTTTTTACAATTTTTTACAATTTTTTTTTTTTTTTTGGGTGTTTACGTTTTACGTTTTCTTTCATTACGGATCATTTGAAACATTTTATAAAGTTTCATGAAAATCGATGAAAATCGACTGGTGTTATAATTGTTAATTTCGTCCAATTGACAATGTTTTGCCACTGAAAAATAATAAATACATTACTTTCTACTAGGATTGGCGCCCGAGCACCGGAATTTTGGAAACCGCACCGCACCAGGATAAGCTCACCATGCACCTCACCGCACCGCACATCTATGTTTCAATGCGCTCCGCACCACGCACCGCACCGGCTCACCGCCCCGTCTATGTTCTCAATGCAGCTCCGCATCCACGCCACCGCACCGCTACACTGGATTTGGGGGGCGCATAGCACCGCACCAAAATGTGCTCACCACTCCACCGCACGCACCCGCACCTCACCGCATCGCACCTAAGGTGCGTCGGGCTAACCCTACTTCCTACCGATCTAGTAAAAAAAAAAAATAAATAAAAATAAAATAAAAATAGACCATTCCTATCACACAACAGGAACCTATATATATAATAATATATTATATATAATATATATATACTATATGTTACTATATATACTACTAGTTTTACTAACTATATACTATATATTATATATATTAATATATATATTATTATATATATATATATATATAATATTATATACATACTATATCATATATATATATATATATTAATATATATTATATATATATATATGTATATATAAGTATATATATATATATATAATATACTATATATATTATATATATATCATATAAATATATATATAATATATATTAATTACCTATTAATATATAGATACCTATAACTATCATATATATACTATATAATATAAATATAATAATCATATATATATATATATTCTAACTCATCACATTTTACTAATCTTCTGTATAATAAGTGTGGGTCATGACCTTTTCTGGACCGACTTGGTGGATAGCGTACTGGACCTTTTCTGACCATTGGTGATGGGTTATGACCTTATCTGACCACTGCAATGCATAGTTTCTAAACACCCGGGGACGGCCTACGTGTATACCCACTAATAAAAAAGGGGCACGCCAAATTTAATTTGACCCTTTAAGACTATAAATGAAAATATAGATTCTCGGTAAACAAAAAAATATTTTCACGGCTAAAATATCCAAGCACTTATTTTCAGGGGAACTTTTGAGAGATTAATAATAATAAATAATTAATAATATAATAATATAATAATAATAATCAATAATAATAATCTTAATACATAATAATTACATAATGAATAATAATAATAAATTACATTAATAATATAATAATAATAATAATAATAATAATTAATATTAACTAAAAATCAAAAAAGTTAAAAATATAAAATCAATTATAAAAAAAGAATAATAATTTAATAAATAAATAAAAAATTTAATAATTAATAATCAATCTAAATAATAATAATAATAAATAAATATTAATATAATATTTTAACATTAAATAATAATATTAATAAGCTAAAATAATAATAATAAATAATAATAAATAATAATCAATAATAATA
>JABUQX010129087.1:10000-13379 GCA_015478945.1 Trachelipus rathkii | reverse complement strand
TATATATATATACATATATATATATATATATATATTCTTTATTATACATTGTCTTCCTACTAGTTATGGTGCTGGTGTGGGTAACATGCATGGAAAATGAAACAGTTTAGAAGAGCATGACGTAAGTTGAAGTGAGAGTTCGTTGCAGTCAAAAGAAAATCCACTATAGGACTTAACAAGATCGCGACGGACCCTCACTGTGGTATCTCGTCAATGTTTGATTCATCCCATGGGCCAGTCCCACAACCATTCTCCCTCAAAAAAAACCGCCATTCACTCCTACTATGCACTTTCTCGAATTTGTCACACTCACATTTCTTACCGTCAGACATGTCTTTACTGATTCAACCTACTTTTTCTCTGGTCTCCCAACACAATCACCACTATATATCCGCTTACCCAACCGACCATCATCTATTCTTTCCAAATGACCAAACCATCTTAATAAACACTCGAATATTCTCTCATTTACTCTTTTCTTTAGACCACACAATTCTTTAATACGTTCATTGCTTATTTTATCAATTAGACATTAAGAATATTAAGACATTAAGAATATAGAGACAGTAAGAAGCCACATGGGCCTGTCGAGACTGTCCCAGTCAACCCACTAACCAAACATGCTCATGCAAATCCACAAAGCACCCTAGGTCTTGTCAAATTACTGTAACTAAAAATCCACCAATTTGGCTTAGTCAAAAATAATAAATATATATATATATATATATATATATATATATATATATATATATATATATATATATATATATATATATATATATATATATATATATATATATATATATATATATATATATATATATATATATATATATATATGATACCCAAACCATCCACATGCATTAATAACTAAGTAATGGACACACATGCAGTCTAACATTATTAACTACTTTAACTAAAAACCCGCCAATTTGGCTTCGTCTAAATATATTCTATGATACCCAACCTTTCCATATTCCTATCCAACCCTTTCTTAAATGTTGCAATCGAGTCACACTCAATAACCTCCTGTGGCAGACCATTCCAAAATTTAACAACCCTATTACTGAATGCATGCTTTCTTATATCTTACATCTAACATACCCCGAAAAAGTATCCATCTGAAAAGAATGTCCCTTAGATCTACACCCCTTACTCCAAACCATAAATTTCACTACTATATATCATTAACAAAGATAATAACATACATGCAAAACCCTGATGCACACAAAACTATTTACTTACTTTAAATAACAAATTTAATTACAAGAACTACCTCTAATTAAATTAATATTTAATTAAACGAGAGAATGTTAAGTGAAGTAAAAGGTATAAAAGCTTGAGCACAATTTTAGTAATTTATTTAATATTTGGAATAAAATAAATATAAAGGTAATATATATATATATATATATATATATATATATATATATATATATATATATATATATATATATATATATATATATATATATATATATATATATTGTTAAAATTTAACAGCTCAGAACCATGGCAGTTAGGAGAAAAAAGTCAGGATTTGAACCTTGTACCGCAAAGTTAAGATTCCGATTCGTAATCCATTGAGCTAACGAAACCCACGGAATGATATATATATATATATATATATATATATATATATATATATATATATATATATATATATATATATATATATATATATATATATATATATATATATATATATATATATATATATATATATATATATATATATATATATATATATATATATATATATATATATATATATATATATATATATATATATATATATATATATATATATATATAATATATTTTTTAAATGTCTTTTCTCTTAGTTTCCTATGCTGGGACACCTTGTTCATAAATTGTTTTCGTTTTAAACCAAGAAATCATATTTGCCATCTCGAAATCTTCCAAAACCTCTTTTCTCCTTCACTAACAACTTTCTTTCTGTAGAATAGGCAATGATAATAACTATCATGAATATTTTTTTATTTTTTATTAACTTGTTGATGATTATTATTTTAATTTCCAGCACCATATTTACACGTGCAATATGAAATTTAGTAAGCAATATTGCTTACAAATAAGCTAACATGCAAAAGCAATTCAATCACCGATATTAGATAGAGTCGTCAAAAATTTTGAACATGCAAGAAAGAAATTATTCATACCCAAAAGGCTTGTCGAAAACATTAATAATATATTTTATTGTCGCATTCATTGCAGTGGTAGAATAAAGGGTAATAAGAGTAAAAATAGTATTACTGCTATTAATAATAATAATTTAACTAGTGATAAATTAATTTTTTTTAAAAATTGATCATTGGATTTTTTACAAATCATGCATCCATTAGCTATTCTATATTGAAGTTCGCTGCTAGTAACTATGAATTCGTGGCCGCATGATTTGTAAATTATCCCATAGAACTTACCTTTATAATGTCCAGGAGCGCTCAAGACAGAGCACGGCTGGTAGGGATGATTTTCTGTTTGGAGCCTCCTTTCTTCTGTACGAAATTTTTGCATGTCACGTTTCCATTCACTCGCGTGTTTTCTTGAAGTTTTTATGTATTTTCCCACCTGTTCCATAAACTTTTTGCGGGTGGCATTCATCAACGCTTTTCTTCTCAAGTCCGCCATCTTAAGTTTTCTTGACATCTGAAAATAAAATGCGTAATTAATGATAGTAAACAAAGCAAGTTTTGCAATAACAATTACTTACGACGGAATTGAATTAAACGAGCTGAGTAGCGCAACTTCTCTCCTCCAGAACCAATGAGTGACTAATTGCCCGGAGCAGATACCCGTTCTATTTATAGCTCGTACTCCTACCGAAAAGTAATTCATATCCGGTCATTTTTATTTGTATGCTAATGCCCGCGAATTTGTGTTTTATTTATTTACGATAACACCTAATTTTATAATTTTAAAATTTATTTTTCCAAAATACTTACACAGATATATAGAGGGAAGATTGGAGATTATTTTTCTTAAAAAAGCTAAAGGAATTTGAAAATTTTAAAAAATGTACGATAGGTTTCTGTGAAATTTTAGTTATATGTTATTTCAGAAAGCAATTAAAATACCAATATTTTTTTATTTACATTTTATTTTACTTTTATTTTATTCCAGAATAAAGCTTAATGTTTAAATTTACTGGTAGTAACAATAATTAAAAAAATAAAATATGTATATCAGTGTAAAAGGCGTTTAAAATTAAAGCAAGAAACCGAGAATTTCCCTGAGTTTGAGTTTGTAGTTGACTGAACTATCCACCCAACTTATAATTTTATTCTAAATAATATATATATATATATATATATATATATATATATATATATATATATATATATATATATATATATAT
>JABUQX010129087.1:0-7500 GCA_015478945.1 Trachelipus rathkii | reverse complement strand
GATTCAACCTACTTTTTCTCTGGTCTCCCAACACAATCACCACTATATATCCGCGTAACCAACCGACCCATCATCTATTCTTTCCAAATGACCAGACCATCTTAATACACATCGAATATTCTCTCATTACTCTTTTCTTTAGGGACCACACAATTCGTTTAATAACGTTCATTGACTTATTTTATCAATTAGGACATTAAGAATATTAAAGACATTTAAGAATACAGGAGACAGATAAAGAAGCCACAATTGGGCCTGTCGAACGTGTCCCAGTCAACCCACTTAACCAAACATGCTCATGCAATCCACCAAAGCACCCTAGGTCTTGTCAAATATACTGTAACTTAAAAATCCACAATTTGGCTTGTCAAAATTAATTGGATAATATACTCCATATTATATATATATATATATATATATTAATATATATAGTATATATATATATATTATATATATAATATATATATATATATTATATATATATAGTATATATATATATTATATTATATATATATATATAGTATATATAGTAATATTATATATGATACGTGCCAAACTGATTCCACATGCATTAATAAACTAAGTAATGAACACACATGCAGTCTAACATTATTAACTACTGTAAACATAAAAAACCCGCCAATTTGCTTGTCTTAAATTATTTCATGATACCCAACCTTTCCATTTACCGATCCAACCCTTTCTTAAATTTTGAAATCGAGGGTCACACTCAAACCTTCCTGTGGCAGACCATTGCCAAATTAAACAACCCTATTACTGAATGCATGCTTTCTTTATATCTGGTACATCTAACATACCCGAAAAAATATCCATCTGAAAAGAATGCCCCTTAGATCTACACCCCTTATTCCAAACCATGATTCATACTATATATCATTAACAAAGTAATACGAACACCCATGCAAAATCCGTGATGCACAGCAAAACTATTTACTTACTTTTAAATTAACAATTTAATTACAAGAATTACCTCTAATTAAATTAATATTTAAGTTAAACGAGAGGGGAATGTTAAGTGAAGTAAAAGGTTATAAAGCTTTGAGCACAATTTTAGTAATTTATTTAATATTTTGGAATAAAATAAATAAAAAAAGGTAATATATATATATAATATATATATATATATATTATATATATATATATATATATATATATATATTATATATATTAATTAGTAATATATATATATATAATTATAATATATATATATATATAGATATAATATATATATATATATTATATATATAATTACATATAATATATATTATATTATATATATATATATATATATATATATATAGTAAAAATAACAGCCTTCAGAGCCATGGCATTATTGAGAAAAAGTCAGGATTTGAACCTTGTAACGCAAAGTTAATAATTCCGAATTCCTAATCCATTGAGCTAACGAAACCGAATTATCAATATATTATAATATATAAATTTTTTTATAAATATTATATATATTATATATAGTATATATATATATATAGAAATGCTCACATAACCTTGTATATATCCATAGATATAATATATAAAGAAAAGAGTATCTTTATATATATATATATATATAATATATATATATATATATATAAAAATAATATATATATACTTCTATATATATATATATATATATATATATATATATATTCCCTTTAGATATACCTAATATATATTTTTAAATGTCTTTTCTCTTAGTTTCCTATGCTGGGACACCTTGTTCATAAATTGTTTTCGTTTTAATAACGCAGAGATCATATTTGCCATCTCGAAATCTTCCAAAACCTCTTTTCTCCTTCACTAACAACTTTCTTTCTGTAGAATAGGCAATGATAATAACTATCATGAATAATTTTGTTTTTTATTAACTTGTTGATGATTATTATTTTAATTTCCAGCACCATATGTTACACGTGCAATTATGATAATTTAAGTAAGCAATATTTGCTTATAAATAATGCTAACATGCAAATTCAATTCAATCACCGATTATTAGATAGACGTCGTCAAAAATTTTGAAACATGCAAGAAAGGGAAATATTCACCCAAAAGGCTTGTCGAAAACATTAATAATATATTTTATTCTTGCATTCATTGCAGTGGTAGAATAAAGGGTAATAAGAGTAAAAATAGTATTACTGCTATTAATAATAATAATTTAACTAGTAATAAATTAATTTTTTTTAAAAATTGATCATTGGATTTTTTACAAATCATGCATCCATTAGCTATTCTATATTGAAGTTCGCTGCTAGTAACTATGAATTCGTGGCCGCATGATTTGTAAATTATCCCATAGAACTTAACTTTATATTGTCCAGGAGCGCTCAAGACAGAGCACGGCTGGTAGGGATGATTTTCGGTTTGGAGCCTCCTTTTCTCTGTACGAAATTTTTGCATGTCACGGTTCCATTCACTGGCGTGTTTTCTTGAAGTTTTTATGTATTTTCCCACCTGTTCCATAAACTTTTTGCGGGTGGCATTCATCAACGCTTTCCTTCTCAAGTCCGCCATCTTAAGTTTTCTTGACATCTGAAAATAAAATGCGTAATTAATGATAGTAAACAAAGCAAGTTTTGCAATAACAATTACTTACGACGGAATTGAATTAAACGAGCTGAGTAGCGCAACTTCTCTCCTCCAGAACCAATGAGTGACTAATTGCCCGGAGCAGATACCCGTTCTATTTATAGCTCGTACTCCTACCGAAAAGTAATTCATATCCGGTCATTTTTATTTGTATGCTAATGCCCGCGAATTTGTGTTTTATTTATTTACGATAACACCTAATTTTATAATTTTAAAATTTATTTTTCCAAAATACTTACACAGATATATAGAGGGAAGATTGGAGATTATTTTTCTTAAAAAAGCTAAAGGAATTTGAAAATTTTAAAAAATGTACGATAGGTTTCTGTGAAATTTTAGTTATATGTTATTTCAGAAAGCAATTAAAATACCAATATTTTTTTAATTTTACTTTTATTTTATTCCAGAATAAAGCTTAATGTTTAAATTTACTGGTAGTAACAATAATTAAAAAAATAAAATATGTATATCAGTGTAAAAGGCGTTTAAAATTAAAGCAAGAAACCGAGAATTTCCCTGAGTTTGAGTTTGTAGTTGACTGAACTACCCACCCAACTTATAATTTTATTCAAATAATATATATATATAAATATATATATATATTTTTATATAAAATATATATATATATATATATATATATATATATATATATTATATAATATATATATATATATATATCTCTATATATATAGTTATATAATATATTTTTAATATATATATAAATAATATATATATATATATATATATATCATATAATATATAATATATATAGTATATATATATATATATATTCTTTTATTATACATTGTCTTCCTACTGTTATGGTGCTGGTGTGCGTAACATGCATGGAAATGAAAACAGTTTAGAAGAGCATGACGTAAGTAGAAGTGAGAGTTCGTTGCAGTCAAAAGAAAATCCACTATAGGGCTTAACAAGACCGCGACGGACCCTCACTGTGGTATCTCGTCAATGTGGGATTCATCCTGTGGGCCAGTCCCATAACCATTCTCCATCACAAAACCCCGCCATTCACTCCTACTATGCACTTTCTCGAATCTGTCACACTCACATTTCTTACCGTCAGACATGCCTATACTGATTAAACCTACTTTTTCTCTGGTTTCCCAACACACTCTACACTATATATCCGCTTAACCAACCGACCATCATCCATTCTTTCCAAATGACCAAACCATCCTAATAAACAATCGAATATTCTCTCATTTACTCCTTTCTTTAGACCACACAATTCTTTAATACGTTCATTGCTCATTTTATCAATTCTTCTCTCAGAATATTAAGACATTAAGAATATAGAGACAGTAAGAAGCCACATGGCCCTGTCGAGACTGTCAAAGTCAACCCGCTAACCAAACATACTCATGAAAATCCACAAAGCACCCTAGGTCTTGTCAAATTACTGTAACTAAAAATCCACAATGGCGTTAGCTCAAAAATACATTAATATATATATATAATATAATATATATATATATATATATATATTATATATATATATATATATTATATATAATATATATATAATATTATATATATATATATATATATTATTATATAATATATATATATAGTAATATATATTATATTATATATGATACCCAAACCATCCAAATGCATTAATAAAAGTAATGGACACACATGCAGTCTAACATATTAACTACTGTAACTAAAAACCCGCCATTTTGGCTTTGTCTAAATATATTCTTGATACCCAACCTTCATATACCTATCCAACCCTTTCTTAAATGTTGCAATCGAGTCACACTCAATAACCTCCTGTGGCAGACCATTCCAAAATTTAACAACCCTATTACTGAATGCATGCTTTCTTATATCTTACATCTAACATATACCCCCGAAAAGTACCATCTGAAATAGAATGTCCCTTAGACTACACCCCTTATTCCAAACCATAAATTTCACTACTATACATTAACACAGGTAATAACATACACTCATGCAAAACCCTGACGCACACAAAACTATTTACTTACTTTAAATAACAAATTTAATTACAAGAACTACCTCTAATTAAATTAATATTTAATTAAACGAATGAATGTTAAGTGAAGTTAAAAATATAAAAGCTTGAGCCCAATTCTAGTAATTTATTTAATATTTGGAATAAAATAAATATAAAGGTAATATATATATATATATATATACAGTGGCGTATCCAGGATTTTTTTTCTAGTATATATATAATATATTATAATATAATCTAATATATATTATATATATATATTATATATATATAATATATATATATATATAAAATATATAGTAATATATATATATAAATATATATATATATATATATATATATTATTATATAATACGAATATATTATATATATATATTATTATATATATATATATATATATATATATATATATATATATATATAAATAAATATTATAGTATATATATATATATAAGTATATAATATATATACTTATAGTATATATATTTATATATATATAAAATTATATATAGTATAATAATATATATATATATATATATAAGATATATAATATGTATATATATATATTGTTAAATTTTAAACAGGTCAGAGCCATGGCAGTTAGGGAGAAAAAAAAGTCAGTTTGAACCTCTGTACCGCAAAGTTAAGGATTCCGGATTCGTAATCTATGTGAGCTAATGAAACCCACGTAATATCCATATATAATATAATATATCATATATTATATATAAAAATTATATATATAATTATATAGATATATATATATATAATATATATATTATATATATAATAGTAAATATATATAATATAATAATATATTATTATATATATATATATATATATATAATAATATATCCGCTGAAACACTATATATAATATATATATATATATATATATATATATATATATATATATATATATATATATAGTAGTACCAGAATATTGCACGACGACCTTGACCAACCTTGACCTTGACTGACCTTGACATTGACCGTCCTTGACCTTTTTGGGCCTTGACCTTGACCGACCTTGACTTTTTTGAGCCAAACGTGATTTGACCTTGACCTTTCTTGGCCTTGACCTTTTTTGGCCTGGACCTTTTTGGGCCCAAATTTTTACCTGCCCTGAGCCTTTTTTGGGCTTGACTTTTTGGGTTGACCTTTTGGCTCCTTTCGGAAGAAGGCGCGGCCAAACGGATTGCGTAAGCAACCGTTGTACGTAGTGCCCCCCTATTTTGGGCCCCCTTTACGGGTTTAGCCCCATTTTTTGAGAACCCAAATTTTTTTGAGAACCCTAATTTTTTGAGAACCCTAATTTTTTGAGAACCCTAATTTTTGAGAACCCTAATTTTTTCGACCAACCCTTTGGTCTTCCATGGGTCAATTTTGGCCCGCCCTAATTTTTGGCCACTATATTGTCTGGAGCCCTTAAATTTTTTTTATTTTTTTATGTTTTTGACCTTTGATATTTCGGTCACATCTGCACACGCGCACGCGCAACAGATTTACTTATACTCACACACAGATTTACTTACACACACACCTAGCCTACACACACACCTCCCCTACACCTACACCTAGCCTCCCCCCAGCCTTCACCTAGCCTACACCTACACCTAGCCTCACCACACCTTCACCTAGCCTACACCTACACCTAGAACTCCACCCAGACACACCTTCACCTAGCGTACACCTACACCTACAACTACACCTACACACTCTATATTTTTGAGTGCCTCGCTTTGATGCCCCAACTATGAGCCTCAACTTTAATGGCCCCAGCTTGCATGCCTCACCTTTTGTTGATGGCCTCAAACTTTGAATTGACGTTCATCTTGGTTGATCTATATTTGATGATCAGCTTTGGAATGACTCATAATTATTGATTGGTTCAACTTTGATGTTCCCAATCACCTAAGAAGTATCTAGGGATGCTTCTATTAGTGTTCTATGAGTATTCTATGAGTATTAGAGAGTGCCAGGTGAGTGAAGTTGATGCCAATGAGATGCCAAGTGAAGTGTCTAATGAGTGCAAGTGAGTGCCACATAGTGCCAAGTGAGTGCCACATAATGTTGCCAACTGAGTGCCACTTTTTCAAGCCTTTTCTAGCCTCCCCTGAGCCCCGAATAGCCCTAATATGGGTAACTACCCCTACGGTTATATAAAGGTGTATTGAGAAATCTAATTGGTTGATAACAAGTTGCTAGAGATGCTTCCTACTATGACGAGTAGTATTTTATAACATTGCATAAGCACTTTACACTCTCCATACGGACACTCTCTCACACTAGCCCAATATACACTTCACTCAAACGCACAGGTACACTTACACTCACACACTTGAAATCTCAATTTGTGTTGCACTTCATCAATCGTGGATGACTCATCTTGTTGAGTCACTTTATGTACCCTATATGTGTTCATCTTGATGATCATCTTTTGTCCTCTCCTCCAATCATAAGCTGCCCACCAGGCCGCAGCAGATCCCCACCGGCTCGAAGCCCACGACCCGCACCGCCAGGTTGCGATTCGCCGCCGCGGTCCCGCGGGCCCGCCGCGTGCTCCCGCAAGGCGCCATATCCCCGGCGTACCCGCCCGCGCGATGCGCCCGCAGGGGCAATATTCCCGCACGAATGAAAAATATATACTACGAGTCATTCATTTTTATTTATACTTAAACATTTTATTAAAAACACATTTTCGAGAACCTAAAACTGTAACTCATTAAAGACATCTTAAATATTTTACTTAATTACTTTTTAATTTATAAATTTTAAAAATTGTATGTAAGAGGAAAAAAACCAGAGTGTCTGATATATAAACATTTATTTTACTACAACTGTACGAATTTTTATTAAAAACATTAACATAACATACCTTAAAGCAGT
>JABUQX010129086.1:0-26216 GCA_015478945.1 Trachelipus rathkii | reverse complement strand
CGGAATTTGAGGTGTTTAACCGTTTTCGCATTTATCATTGGCTGCTTTCGCGTTTTCGTGCACTCCACCATACCTATATGCTGCTCTCTGCCTTATACTAGTACATGTATATTTACATGCTTATTGGTATGTATGACATTCCAGTGCCCAATGTTCGCCTTTCTGTTCTGCGTTCATATCCCACACTCATCCTCCAGACAACATCTTAGAACACCACCTTTTATCCACATATCATATACACATACTTATATCATACCCCTCTCTTCTAAGTCCAGTGGTTTCCAAATCTTTTTCAGTGGCGCACCCCCAAAGAATAAAAAATAGATTCCATGCACCCATACCCTCTCACTATATATATATATATATATATATATATATACTCTGCTGCTGCTCTACTTATATATATATATATATATGCATGCTCTTGCTGCTGCGACGCCTCTGCTGCTGCTGCTGCTGCTGCTGCCACTTCTACAAATATGCTATATATATATATATAACCTTGCTGCTGCTGCTGCTGCTCCCTGCTCTGCTGCTCTGCTGCTCTGCTGCTCTGCTGCTCTGTATATATCTTAACCTTATATATATTAGGGATGTACCAGTACCAGAAAAAGAGGCCGATACCGATACTCTGTTCAGGTGCCGATACCGATACTTTAGTAATATAATAAATACACAGTAATAAAGATAGAACATTTGTGCACTGCTAGGCAACTCAAAGATTGCATTCCCTGTACAAACAATACTTAGTCATTTATATTTCCATATTTGGTTGTGCCCAAGTATTTATTTTATAAATTAAAAAATAATTTACCTTTAAGAATAATAATTGCAAATATAATATTAATAATTTTTATGTTTGTGTTTATTTAAAAAATATTATTTTCATTTTCAAGTAAGTTTTAACAAAGTTTAGCTACTAGCTTTTATGTTTTAACATGATTACAATTTACAAGAAGATTGTTTAACTAGCTACAATATAAAGAATAAAAATAATGAAAAAAAAGAGACCTCAATTAATCAGCCGAAAAGTTAAAATAAAAAAACGCTATTACTCAAACATGACATAATAAAAATACTCCTTTAAGATAGATATCATTCAATACTTAAATTCAAAAATTCACAAATTGTGCTGCAAAATTTCATTGGTATCTGGCGAGAGACTGTTCCTTTTTTGGGGTGTTTGTTCCTACCTAACCACTATAATATGCTCTCTCTCAGACAGATGAAGGGGTGCTGACTTATTTGCCTGCAAGCACTGATAATAGTGAAAACCTTGGCCCATTTTCATGCCACCGCATGAAAGGATTCTCTTCTGTAGGAGCAGCATCTCATGTTTCGTAGAGCCTCATCTCCTCTTTCACAGACTACAGAATTTGAATTATCTTTGCTCATTGATGACTGTCTCTTCAAGTTTTTACGATGGGGTTCCCTGGTGTGATTCCTTTTAAGGTGAATAAGATGTCAATGCAATTTCGATGAACACATAAAGTCCTAGCAACATATCCAATCCTCATCTTCAGCCAAGGATTTATTGCTGGCAACATCGTCACTATCAGTGCTGTTGCCAGGAGTTGCAGGCGGCTTCCCCTTCTCTGTCTCTTTTTTTTTTTTTTTTTTGTCAAAGATCATTTTTCTACGTTCTATTTTAATGCATTCTATAAGTGGTTCACCGTCGGAGGTGCCATTCTTGTGGGGTTTCAGCTAGCTTAAGGAATTCCTTATTAGAACCTTTATTTATTTATTTTTTACAGTTGTCACCGCTGCTGCGAGTTGAGACCCTTTTCAGGAGTGGGTGTTGAACCTTCAAAAATCCATCTAATGCAAGTGCACTTGAATGAGCACAACGCGGAGAAGCTTAGAGGTGAGGAAAGTAAATTGAGTAGAAAACACCACAGATGATGGAGAGAATTCCACAGTCTGGGTTATTAACATCAGCTTCCCAGGAAACTCATGTGCCGGCACAGCACCCCTGTGCTACGGGCGTTGAGGTGGTGGTACGCGAGTGGATAGTTCCCTCGAGCGCTTACAGTCCCTATAGAAAAGGGATAAAAGCACCAACATCGCGCCCCAAAAAATAGAGGATCAAGTGAACTAGAAAGTACAGACAGTTTATAAGAAGTCTTTTGCCCTTTGACTCGACCCTATCCAAAAAGCCGGGTATGAAACCAGAGCCCCAGCCCCCACAGATATGAGAACAGTACTACTCCATACAGGGCGGATGAGACCCTTGTATAGGTGGGTAACTGAGAAGATGAAAAAAATCGCAGCCTAAACAGAACTCCCAATTTCTTTGAGGCAGCCCTAGCAACCACTGTGATTTGAGGTTTTCAAAGCATTTTTTTGTTTATGTTAAAGGCCAAGGATGTTTATATTTGTCAACAGGAGAGACAGAGAGAACCGTCGAAAAGAGATAGGAAAGTTAAAATGCGTTTTAGAGAAGGAGAATTGCAGAAGTTGGGTTATTAAAAAATTAAATTTCACAAGCTTGAGACGACCCAACCCTGAAATTCTATCAGATCAGTGAAAATAGAATCGGAAAGATTAAGACGAGAGGCAATTCTAGGAATAAAAGAGGGAGCAGGATTGAAATGGGTTGAAGAATGAAGGGTCAAGTCATCGACATATGTATGAGGGAGTGGATAGAGTTAGATGTGCAGGTGAGAAGATCATTGATGAAAAGCAGGAGACAAAGTAGGAGATAAAACAGAACCTGAGGAACACCACTATTGTCAGAAAAAGAAAAGAAGTCACAACATCAACAACAGCCGACATGAGCGATTTGAAGAGCTGAACATAAGTAAGCAAAGAGAAGAAGGAGGAAACCCAAGGGAGGTGAGCAGTGACGCGTGCCATACCAGTCAAATGCTTTTGGATGTCAGCGCCACCACACAAGGTCTTCCGTGGTTCCTAAGGGAGGCGGAAAACCATAAATCTGTTAAATAGGAAGGTATATCGCCAGTAGAATCTCCGAGCACCAGCCGTACTGGTAATCAGAAATAAGGGAAGAGATTCCAGATGATCCTAAGAAGTGAGGAGAGTTGGAAAGGTTTCAGATCTTAGAAGAATACAAAGGAGTGAGCTATGGGACGTAGTTAGAAGGATCATAGCAGCATTATTTTGGAATAGGTTGAACATATGCGCGCTACACTGACTGAAAGTGCTAGTATTGAGGCATAGAATATAGTTGAACGAGGGGGTGGGATCAGCACGGAGCACACTTCCTCTCAAAACTACGAGAGGAATGCATCCCGGACCACCAGCCTTCTAGTTGAGGTTTTCAGGGACTCATGCACCCGATCAAATGAGAAATGACAGGAAAGGCATAGGACACCTGAGGAGGAGGAAGGAGGAGGAAGAGGAATATCAGAATCATCCAGGGCCAGGGTTGAGTTAGGAGAAAATAGGAGGCCAAAGAGATGATTATTTTCCGTTGGAGTATTAACAGAATCATCAGAGCGAATAAGAAGGAGGGGAAGGAGATTTACAGAGATTGTTAGAGATGTTTTTGGCAAGAAGGCCAGAGAGATTTGATGGTAAGGAGGAGAACCAAGGTCAAGAGCATTTTTCGTTTAATGAAGAGAGTCACGCCTTGCTCGTCAGAAACCTATCCCTCTGCAATGATTTCTAGCTGAATGAAAATTGAAGGCAGAGTGATAAGGAGAGCGAATTTGCACCGCACCCGATAACATTGTCTCTATTCTAACCTGAATGGCCAGGGAACAAGCACGATCGAACCATGGATTTTTGAGGAAAAAAAGATTTAGTCCAAGAAGGAATGAGAACCTGCTCATCCCATTAACAATTACAGTTCCACTTTATCGGCAGAATCTGAAGCGTCACCAGAGTCAAAAACGGTCACTAAATTGGCGTGGGAAACAATGCAATGCCCCCAATCCTGATCAAAGTGCCAAGAGAAAAAACCGCATAGGGCGGGATGGAGATGTTGGAGAGAAAGCAAAAGTAAGTGATATAAGGTTGTGGTCAGATTTACCGATAGGAAGCGAGAAAGGTATTGTATTTATAGAGAGAAGGACTAGTGAGGTGGAGAAACATAGGTCAAGTGTGTTCAAAATCGGAGTTGGGACGATCCGGAATGTTTGTAGGTTATTTAATCAGTTGCTCAGATCGTGAGAGTACTGAATGATTCGGCTTCCTCCCACCTAAATCAGTACGAGAGGAACTCAACAATTCAGTTTGTGTACGTGAAATCTAAATAGAGGGACCTCAGTATTTTGGATGAGAAGATATAACTAACAGTCTGGTGAGAAGTAGTAAGGTAATCAAAAAGGCATGAAAATCTGTTCTGTTGGGAGAACAGTAACTTGGCTTTGCTCGCATAAGAATATTGCAGTAGAAGGAAGAAAGATTTTTAAGCCACAGAACATCGAAGTTAGGAGATTGAAGATTCTCGAGACGTGTTATAGGAATGTTTATATTTACATGGGCACATACTCCACCCTTCAAACGGAAATTATAAAAATAAGTTATAGTTGGATATATTAAACGAATTGAAGGATGACCATCTGGGACTCAGACAAGAGCATAAAATTAGGTTTAGGGTTAGAGGTAGTATTCCATGGATGCAGAGTTAGGGTGCAAGCCATTGATGTTGATAAAAGTCAAAAAGAAAGCCACGCCTGAACAAAATCTGCTGCTATCATACGAACACACAATCACAAAAAACAAAAAAAAGCAAAAAAAAAGACAAAAACCAGGAGAAATGAGGAAAATTTATTCATACGCTATAACCTAAATTTTAAAGAAAACGATAAAACCCTATTTACAGCAAATATCTAAAATATGAGTAATCCAGAAAGTTTAAAAACACCCACGCACTCACACGCTCTCACGAAGTTGCGTACAAAAAAAATACTATTGATCAACTAAATAATTATTATAATGGCTGTCCAAATATGTAAATGGTGAATTTTACGCTAAAGACCAAGTTGGAAAAACGCTAAAAATCAAAATTAAAAAGGGGAAATCGAGGAAAAAAGCTTAACTTGGTACTACTACTTTAGCTATGTATATCAGAACCAGGATTTATATTTTGAATCTAAAGTTTCTCATAATTTTTCACCAAAAAGTAAGAAGTATCGACCATATTAACCAATACCGATACCATCAAAAATGGCAGATACTACCGATACCGATACTGATACTGACCGAACATCCCCAATATATATAGCATAGCACCATATATATATGCCAACCCGCCCGCTACGCTGCGCTGCGCTTAGCAGCGCGCCTTAGCTTGTATATGCTGCGCCTTTTGCTGCCAGCGCCAGCAGCCATGCTGCTGCTGCTGCCCTGCGCACTGCTGCTGCGCTACTTGCTCTTGCTGATAACTATATAGGAAAGTTCTATATTTGAATCAGTTCATATTTTCTGAAAAAATTTTCTAGGTTCAAAAAAATTTAAGTTAAGTTAAGAAGTTAAGTTAAGTTAAGTTTTTTTTAGAAAAGGCTTCTGAAGCGCCATAAACAAACAGCTGGCTTTAGAGCTCATATAAGCCTAACCACTATATATATATATATATATATATATATACTTTGCACCGCCTTATGCAGCATGCTGCTGCTGCTGCTATATGTACTCCCATATATACTTCTACTATATACCGTAAATGAAAATGTCCCGATTAAAGGGAAGGCTTCGGTCACTTACAGCTGCAGTGTTATTATTTTTAGGTAAAAATTTTTCGAAAGGTTTTTTAATTATTTGTAGCAAAATTTTCTTTAGAATTTATTAAGGTATCAAATTTAATAAAATATTTCGCATACTTTTTTCATTTAAACAAATTATTCATTCGTGACTTTTAGTATAAGCCCCAAAGATTATATTTTCTTTCAAATATAAATTATTTATTCCTTCATAATTATCAAATTTACATTACAATTTTTTAAATGTTTTCTTTGATTTAAACTTACGAATTATTTAATGTCTCGCGAACGAAACTTTTCGATTGTGACCCGCAAATTCTTTGGTTTTCAATAATATTTTTATTAACATTTTAAAGTAAATTAATCCATTAGTAAAGAAATTAAAAATCTTGTACAAAAGAATGATTTATTTATGAGAATCAAACTTTCTTATTAATATCAAAGTTGCTTAAAAAAATAAAAAATATTTATTATTAGTATTTTGCATCTTAAAAACTTACGTGCTTTAACAAATGTCTTTTTAAAAGGCTTTTCCGATTACACTCATAGCTGCAATCACAACATTTAAATAACTTTGTATTCCGATGCTTAAACATGTGACTTTTTTAAGCTTTCTTTGTGATTACCTTCATAGCTGCACTCAGTACATTTAAATTAATTTATATTTTCATTGATTTAATTTAGTTGATGTTTAATAGCAGCTGAAGGAGGACCTAGAATTCAGGTCATTAAATAACTTTGCTATGCTAGATGCCCTAAGCATGTGCCGTTTCAAGTCTTCGTTTCAGATTTACATTCATAGTTGCACTCGTGCACGATTTAAGATAATTTTTAGTTTCAGAATAAGCATGTGATCTTATACTTTCTTTAGTTACACTCAAGCTGCCACTCAGAACATTTAAATAACTTTGTGTCTCGATGCTTAAGCATGTGCTCTTTTAAGCTTCCTTTCCGATAACACCCATAGCTGCGCCCACTCGGACATTTAAAAACTGTATTCTCGATTGCTTGAGCATTGCTGTTTTAAGTTCTTTCTGAATACACTTATAGCTGCACTCAGAGCATTTAAATAATTTAATATTTTCGTGATTAAGCATATGCTTAAACATGTGCCGTTTTAAGTCTCCTTTCTGATTACACTGATACGCTGCAAGCCTCAGCCACATTTTTAAAAACAGTTTTTATATTCGTGAATTAAGCAAGTGTATGCTTATGTCTCTTTAAAATTAACATTCATAGCCCTGCCACCAAACATTTTAAATAACTTTGTTATCTCCGATTGCTGAAACATGTGCTGTTCAAGTGTTCTTTCCGATACACTCAGTAGCTGCACTCAGAACATTTTAAATAATTTTGATTGCCTGTTATATTATATGTTTAAAATTTGATTTCCAATTACATTCATAACTACAATGCTAACATTTAAACTTTCTTTTATGTATTTTTAAATGGCCTTTAGATTTCTTTGTTTTAAAACTTAAAATTACAATATTTGCCAACTGAGGTTTTCCCGATAATTCTTTTTCATGCTTTGATTCTGCGCTGCTGATGCTTGAGGTCTTCTTCTTAAAGAACTTTTCATTTTGGAATCCTTTCCTACTTCACCAACATCGATAGTGAGGGTCTGTACAAAAATAAAATTAATATGAATGGAGAAGAAAAAAACAAATACTTTTAGAAAATATCTTAGTCATCAAATGATTCCTTTTTAAATATCTTTGTTTTAAGGCCAAGACAAATTTCAACATTTAACCATAAAAGAATATCTAAATTTGTGAATCTAAAAACCAAAGACAAAAATAAGAAAAAAAATTTTTTTTCTTTTAAATTTAGATTCATATTAACACTAAAATTTAATGAACAATTCAAAGCAAAACTCTTTGTTAAAGTGAGTCTTTTGCATGATTTTTTAAATTAAGTCAAATTACTCATCATATAATATAATAGTATTATATATATAATATATATATATATTATATAATATATATAAATATATAATAATATATATATATTATATATACTATAAAATATATATATATATATATATATATGTATATTATTATATATATATATATATATATATATATATATATATATATATATATATATAATATATATATATATATTATATATATATATATATATATATATATATATATATATATTATATATATATATATATATACTGTATATATATATATATATATATATATATATATATATATATATATATAATATATATATATTATATATATATATATATATATATATATATATAATAAATATTATATATATATATATATATATATTATATATATATATTTATATATATATAATATATATATTATATATATATATAATTAATGTAATACTGTAGAAAGCGATCCACACATTTGTATTGGAAGTTACCGAAAATTTTTCTAAGTGTCAAAAAAAATTTTAAGTACATCTCAGTAAAGTTATTGATGTTTTTTTAAGAAAATGACGTTCACCACAAGACCTCAACCCAAAGAATTTAGATGCTAAGGACCGGCAACATTCTTAAATTTGCCTAAAAGTAGTTTAATCTGACTTAATTTTTCTTAACTTAGAAATTTTTATTGAAACAGAAAATATAATTCGGAATAAGTTCTCAATATGTATGCGCCGTCGCTGTTCTACAGTATTACCATGATAGATATATATATATATAGATATAATATATATATATAGTATATATATTAGTAAGATAAGATAAGAAGAAGATATATATATATTATAGATAATAGTAATATTAGATGAAATATATTGATATATTATAGTATATATAGATATAGTAATTATATATATATAATAGTATATATATAGATAATATAATATTATTATATAATTATTATTGATGGGCCGGATAGGGAATTAGCCGGATAGCCCGGCTGGGAGTTAAAACCGGATAACCGGATATCCGGGCATGTACTTATATGAGATACTGATAGAGTAATACACCGGATATATATATATATATATAGATATTATTATTATTATAATTAATATAGAATTATTATAAATATTATATATATATATATAATATATATATATAATATAATATAATATAATTATATATGAATATATATATAATTATAATATATTATAATATATACATGATACCACTACTCACGGGGAATAAGGGCCCTTTTCAAATAAGGAAGGGGCCAAAAAAATTAAATAAATAAATAAAAAATTACGAAAAAGAAAAACAAAAAATAAAATATTAATGGAATTAAAGTAAACTTACCCTTCAAACTGTCCCTTTGCCTAACGCCAATTCCCTCAGGTTTGCGAAGACAGCGAGATACTTAAAAATAGATGGATAGAATTGAATATTTGCAGGGAATAATAGAAGAAAAGCAAGAGAGTAGTTCCGGTTGCAAAACAGATGTGGCTGAAAGCAGAGGAGGTACCACAGCGAGCGATCCTTGAGTCTCAATATTATTCACAACAATTTTCATTAGATTTGAGAGAACAATTGGCACCTCTTTAATGTGTTACGAGGGCCGACACAGTGGTGGAGGTAATGCGCAAGAGGTTCAAATTTATCTCTCGTTAAGTAGATGGGCAGCCTGCCGTTTGCTGGGTGTTGGGTGAAGGAATACCCGTATATAGTAGAAAAGAAATAAGGGCCTTACACCCCACAGAGGGCCAACAGATCCCGAAAACGACCAATCAGAGAAACGAGGGCGTCAAAGGGCCAGTAACAGATAAAGCCCGTTAATACTGGCGACAGTTTATAAGCCTCTTAATATAGGCCTTGTAGCTTTCAAACGTCTATCCAAAAAAAGGAGACAAGTTGGTGGGTGGAACCGAGATCACCCCAAATGTGGAACGGTTATAAATTAATACCCTCCATACATGTGATGCGGGCGAACTTAAGGCTCTAACTACAATAATTCAATAACTGTAATAACTAGGTCCAAGAAATAGAATATGGGCCTGACCGAGAGATACCCGACAAGAACAAAGAGTTGATAATCACCCAATAAACACAAAGACTGAACAGAAAAGTTATCCCAGCTGTTTTTGAGGCACAGTATTTTATCCAAGCAAACCATGTGATGTGCAGAACACAGGCGTCTCCACACAACAAACAAAACACCACACACTATTTATTGATTTTAGTCCAAGAATGTTTATGTTGTGAATAGGTGAGACGGGAGAGCCATTGAAGCCCGCTTAAAGGGGATTGGAAAGGTGGAGGTGTTTTAGAGAGGGAGATATGAAGAAGTTTGAGCTTTCAAAGAGTTTAAGAACTCACAGAAAAGAGATTACGAGTTAACCCCACTGAAGAAATCCCGACCCAAATCGGCGAAGAATAATTTGAATCAGATAAGCTGACTAGGACGAGAGGCAAACTCTAGATACCTAGAACGAGGCGAGCCACAATTGAAATGAGTGGAAGAATTAGAGAGTTGATAATCGGCCATAAGATGAAATGAACGAGTAGAAGCGCAGTCTAAGAAGAACGTGATTGAAAAGTATAAGAATAAGAGTTGTGAGTAGATAAAACAAGGAACCGCTGAGGAAAACACCACATTTAAAAAGAAAGGAGCGAAGAGGTTGCTCCAAATCCAAACAAGAGCTAAATGGAAACAATCTTAAAAGAAAGTACTTAGATCAAAGAAAGTAGAGCAAAGCGAAGGAAAGGAAATGCCAAAGGGAAAGGTATAGCTGATAGAGAATGGCAACGTAGCATTGCTACAATACCCAGAAGATAGAATATAGATATATAATATATATATAATAGATAATATAATATATATATAAGTATATATATATATATATATATATATAGTAGAATTATAGTATATAATATATATTATATATATATATATAAAATAAAGATAATATATATATATATATATATATAATATAATAATTATATAATATATATATAATAAAGAAGAAGAATATATAAATATAGATATATATAATATATATAGTATATATATATTAATAAATATATATATAAGATAGGATTAAAAAGGCGGTACCCTACTATTTATAGTGAAACGTGAAAAAAGCCAATGTAGGAAATAGTAATATATATATATCAGAGGTGCGGCTTCCGCAATTTAAGTCCCGCAATTCCGCTTAAATACCCAAAATACAGATCTAGAACGACCGAAAGATTGCTGCAAAAAGATTTTTAATTGCAAGCCTCAAGTTGCCAGAGACCCATTACTTTTTGTGAAACCCCAGAAGCAGACGGGGTGCCATGCCCTGCCGGAAGTAAATTCCCCTGGGCTGTAGGGTAGCTGAATAGCGGAACCAGATAAACGCCCCATATATCATAAGCGCCCAATTGAATTCCGCAATTTAGTAAAAGGACTTACCAAAGAAAGAAAATTGTGAAATTTCTAAAAGTTAGGAATGCCCAAAATTTAATAGTCTACACAAATTTATTACACGTTTGGCCATCTTTGCCTAAACGAGTCTGGCTAATAAGAGAAGGAAGCAACACGGAAAAATCGATTAGAGGTAATTTTTTTGCAAAAGCGCACTCATTTTTAACCCACAATGCGGACCTTATGTCTGACAAGACCGCTAAATATTTATATTAATAAAAATTTGAAATATTGATTAACTTTCTATGATTTGAAATTGCGTCCCAAAAAATCTACGTATATTCAAAATACTATAAGAGTAATAACTCTCTGCACTTTTCAAATGGGTTGTGAGGAAGAAGCCCTAATGAAAATTAAAAAGAAATTAGATAAGAAATGGCAAGTTATTATTTGTATAAAAATTTTCTTAAAATTGCGAAAGAGGTCTACTGAACATAAGATTAACCTTGATAAAATTTTTAAAGCTACCTGTTCTAGTAGGTTAATTAAAACAGGCTATTCTTTTATTTGCTAAGAGAAGGCTAACATTGTATCATATTTACAGAATGAATTGAGTGTTACTATAAATTAATCGAGTACCGATTCTCGATATATATAATATCGATGAAATATTAGTCTCGATTATGTCTTATTTAATCACTATTTAAGGTGATTCGAGTAAACTTAAATTTAAATTGTAGAGTCACCTAAAATTTTTTGTGGTAAAAATTGCGATAAGAACATAAATTGTGTCTAGGTAGCTTAATTCCATTATAAATATATTTTTTACCATTATATTTTAAACGTAGATAAATACCTTAGGTCGAGAGAACTTAATGCCCGAAAAGCTAATATGTAAATATAAAATACTAAATAGGGCTGTTGGAAAGCCTCAAGGTTGTGTGTGGTGGAGAGCGGGAGCCGCATTTTGAATAATTTTTTTGTAGGGGGCGGGGTGTGCGAGCCGGAGCCATGAAAATTTTGTTTGAAGGCTGGAGCCGGATAGCACTTAAAAGAATTTTTTCTGGGAAGTGAAAACCCGGAACGGAAGGAGACAAAAAAAAGGGGCGCGCTTCCAGGGCAATAACAAATTATCTTATTTACGCTTACAAAACAAAGAAAATTTCAAGCCAGGCTGTTGATGCAGGAAAGTTTTAAGCAGAATTAAAGCCATCTAATTAATGCTTTTGAAAATAGAGATTTTAGCAAATGATTAAATATTTCAACAAAACAATTTTTTATTCTTTTCTTTATACAAATTTTCTAAAGCTTGAAGTTATGAAAATGAATAGTAATTTATGAAACGCCCATGTCAACCACCAAATTTCAGAACAAAATGTATTTTTGCCATACAGTAAACATTAGAAATATGATGGAATAGTAAATGTAAAGATATAATAACATGTAGAGGTCTTCAACAGTACGATAAAGTACCTGAGCTAAACAAGGATAGATAGAATATATATATATATATATATATATATATATATATATATATATATATATATATATATATAGATATATAATATATTATATATATATATATTAGTATATATATATATTAATATAGATTATATATATAGTATAAGATATATATATATCTATATCTATATATATATATATATTATATATATATATATATATAATATATATATAATAGAAAAAGCACACATATATAATAGAAATAATATAATAATATAATAATATTATATATTATGATATATATTTATATTATTATATTTTGTATATTTATATTATTATTATAATATTAATATGTAGTAAGTAATAAATATATTATAATTAGTATTAATAATATAATATAAGTGAGAGTGGGTAGTATGTAGTAAATGGTTCAGTTTATAAATATAGAGATAAGCTTAAACATATCAGCTTGATATAGTGATGGAGCAAGTCATACTCATACAAGTCATCGTTCAAAAATCGGCATATTTTTCCAATCGTCAACCTCGATACATCTTCCAATTTTTGCCGATTAATTTTGAAAGCCGATTGAATTGAAAAGCATAATAATTAAGAAATTTTGATACACTCAATTAAAACTCAGATAAATAAATAGACATTTAAGAATAATTATTATATATGAAAAGATATAAGATATAGATACAGAGGAAAGGCTAAGAAACGCCTTACATAACTAATCTCGAAATAGATAATTATGTAAGACTAATTAGAATTAGTGCATTATTATAAGATATATATTTATATAAAAAAATATATATATAATATATCATAAATAAATAATAGATTAATGAGGTAATGATTAATATGAAGATAGTATTAAAATATAGAAGGTAAGATCCGAGCCAACGAATTGCTCGTATGAATCTCATTATATATTTAGGTAGGAATCAATAAATAGTACCGCACGACTTTGCGGCGACCAATCGAATCTATCTGCGGTGGCATTCAAGCCAGTGACCTGTTCGGTTACTATATATGGGATCACTTTTAGTACCCACAATATTGTTTGTATCTTATGTATAAAATAGTCACGTAACTCCACCAGTGCTTGTTCTTAGATTCTAAATGGGGTTCAATTGATAACCCCAGTGTTGCTTTATTCTTATATTGTATTCCATAGTAGTTCAACCGTTGTAACCGAATATCTGGCTTACTAATTCATAAGTTTCTTTTATCTATTATCCTGTTAATGTCATCACGTGACAACAATAGTGTCTTGTTTATAACTGTTTAAGCATCACCAGATACATGTGGGATAGATTATATATATATATATATATATTAATATATTATATATACCCATTTATATTAGATTTATTAGTATATATATGTATAATATATATTATGACAATTCCAATATATATATATATACCAATATATATATAATATATAAACTAATGGTTCCGTACCGTTTTCTAATTTATACTTGACATTCATACTATATACAAACTCATACTAACTCTATCAGACAATATACATTTATTAGTAAGTAACTACCATACTATTTAATCTCAATATATAGTAATTTTTATAAGTGGGCACTGCAACTGCGATGGATTTTAGTACTTTTATACGTGATAGATCGACCTCTAAATTAAGCTTTCTTCTTGAGTTGCTAGTTCCTTGATATTGCGGTTACGTCAAACCCCCTACTTTAAAACTGTTCTTATCATAGTTGGGGTTACTAAATGATACCCAAGTTCTATACTTTCCTTTATATTTAGATGCGCCACCTACCCAGCTGCTTGTTCTTATTTTATTCATTTCTTGTATTCTTCTCAAATAGTGTAGGGTCTCATTGACCCTAAGTTTCCCTGTTTTTATATGGGTAACGTTACCCCAGTTGCTTGTTCTTATTATTGGGGTTAGGTGACCCCAGTGCTGGTTCTTTTAATTGGGTCAAAGTGGACCCAGCTGCTTGTCTTATATTGTCATTCTTGTTATTTAACATTTGGGTCACTTGACCCATTGTTTGTTCTTTATGGGCCACCTGACCCCAGTGCTTGTTCTTTATGAATGGCGGTCACGTAAACCCCAGGCTTTCTTTATATTTGGTGAGGGGAGAAAAGAAATCACTTGTCACCCAAACAGTTACTTCTTACAGTATTGTCAGTTATCTTTCTTCTCTTTACGTTGTTATCACGTCTGACACTAGTTTGCTGTTCTTAAGCATTGCCTAGGATTACATTGGGAAGAAGGCAACCGTCAAAGAATATGATGTTTATAGGATTATAGTTGAGGTTGTGTATATATATATAGTAGGGACTGCTTACACCTAAAGATACCTAAATCTTATTACTATATAATATTATTATTATGTACCCTACCTAAATAGGTAAAGCTATAATAAGGCCTATGGTCTATTCAAGATAGAGTAATGAGGTCGCTGATCGTGAGGTGAGCTACGCTAATACGGCGTTACTCTATCTTTTATACGCCCCTAAAAATGCTAATAATTAATTAAATTCATATTGAGTAAACGATTACATGGAATGTTATAGAAGGCATAAAATTTTTGAGAGAGAAGTAAGGAGAGATATAGGTAGATTATGAATGTATTATTATATATAAGAAATAAGTTATATATAATATAGTAGCAAATATATATATATCTAATATATATATTAGACATATAGCTATATTTATGACTTAGAAACAAATAATAGAAGGAAACGGTTAGAAAATGAGTGGTAGTATATGATAGTGTGTATAAAAAGTGGGCTACTGTTCTTGTAGTACTCGGGATGGATTTTAGTACTTTTCGGTCCTTTAAATTAGGCCTTCTTCTGTTTGCTTGTGGCTTGATATTGGGTTACTGTAACCCCATTTACTATGTTGCGTAATATAGTATATTTGACCATAAGTAATGATGGTATGCGGGATTATTAGAATAGAGTATTGGTCAAATCTCTGACCCCACCTGACTGAATTGTTCGTTTGATATCTTTTTCATATCCTTTTGTTCTGCATTGTATCGCGTTACCCTAGTTTCAATTGAAGATTTTTAACACCATTTTCATCAAGAACTCTCACAGTGCTTGATTTTGGTTCTTATATTGCGTTAGTGACCCCAGTTGCTGGTTCTTTATAGTGGGTCAAGGTGACCCAGCTGCTTGGTCTTTATATTGCAGTCTGTTCTTTACATTGGGGTCACTTGACCCCATTGTTTGTTCTTTAAAATGGAGTTCGCTTAAAACCCTTGCATTCTGTGCGTTTACAGAACTTCAAACGCCAGTTGCTTTTTCTCTTTAGTATTGGGGTCCACGTATAGAGCCCCAAATAGTCATATACATTAAACTTGTTAATATTAGACAGTTCTATTATGCGTGACGTTGTTATCATTGCATGTACGCCTGTCTACCCAGATAGCTTGATTTTCTTAATGGCAAGTGGTGCTGTGCTGCGACCTATGGTCCAATCTGAGGGGTAATGTTGAAGAGTGCGCGATTTTCTGAGGATAATCTGAATGATGTTTGGATGGGGTGAGTGGGGGATTTAGTTCATTTGTCACATATCTGCCCACCTAAGGATTTTTTTTTGCCAGTTGTCACCACTACTCACAGTCAGAGCCTTATATCAAGGAAGGGGGTGTAGTTACCGCTCAAAAGTTCACTCGTCTAGCGCAAAATTACTCAGAGAGCTACAGACGCCCAGGCTTTAAAGTGAGGGCGCAGGATTAAATACACAGGACATACAGAAGATGGAAGAGAATTCCACAGAACAGAGGTGGCGGAAAGAAGGAAGCACCACAGCGAACTAGCCTGGAATTACCAATATCAACACCAGATACACACTCCTGGTGCTACGAGGCAGCTTGTTAAAGGTGGTTGGTACGCAAATGATAAGGTCCCTCGAGGCACTTGCCGCTGGGTGCCTGTTAGAATAAGAACCATAACAGTTTTAAAACAGAAACAGGGTTAAAGCCTTTTGGCCTTTGACTCGACCCTATCCAAAAGCCGGGTGAAACCAGAGCCCCCACCCCAGATATGAGAGCAGTACTCCATACAAGGGCGGATGAGACCCTTTATAGCTGGAGCAACTGAGAAGAGGGAAAAAGTCTCGCAGTCTAAAAAACTCCCAGTTTCTTTGAGGCCCCTAGCAACCGTTGAAATGAGGTTTCCAAGACATTTTTTTGTTTATGTTAAGGCCAAGGATTTATATTATCAACAGGAGAGACGAGAGAACAGTCGAAAGAGATAGGAAAGTTAGAATGCGTTTTAGAGAAGGAGATTTGCAGAAGTTGGGTTTTTAAAGAATTGAATTTCACAAAGGTTGAGACCAAGATACATTGCGACCAAATCCGGAAATTCCTATCCTAGAATCAGTAGTAGATTGAGTATATATAGTAAATATAGAAAGTTAATTATAGAGATAGTATATATTATAGAGCAATATCTTAAATAAGTAAAAAGAAAGAGTAAGTACAAGTAATAATTGAATATATGAATAGTTATGATAGAATGAAGGGTATAATTCAAGATGATACTAAATTGGTCAATATTGTAAAGTTGATTAAGAGTTGATGTATATATTATATATATATATAATAGGTGAGCTCAAGTATATATGTAGTGAGAAGATCATTAAAATGAAAATACTGAGAGGAATTAAATAATATTAAGAGAGGTAAAAATTAAAGATACTAATGAAATATCCGTTAAGTTATTGTATACTGGCATGCCCAACCAGATGCGGATTTAAGTACTATTTAGCAGAAGAGAATAGTTAAATATAGGGCATTCTTCTGATAGCTTGTCTCGTTCATATTGGTTACGTAACCCCAATTCGATACCAAACGAGCCTATACCATCCAGTAATTTGGGTGTTGATATGACCGCGTTATAGGTTCTTGTGAAAGAGAGAACAGCTCCACCTGACCCCAAGCTGCTTGTTCTTTTATTTTTCATTTTCTATTTTACATTGGGTCTCGGACCCTAGTTTCGTTCTTTATAATGGGGTCACGTACCCCCAGTTGCTTTTTCTTATATGGTTAGGGACCCAGTTGCTGGTCTTATATTGGGTCCATAAATGACCCCCAGCTGCCTTATGAGACTTGAGATGATCAATTGTACAGTTATATTCAATGTTCTGAGGTACATTAGAGCCACTCCAGAAACGGCCCATTAGTTATGTGCATCTTGCATAATGAGGTCACGTAACACGCCCGTCCGTTGTGCATTCTGATGAATGTGCCACTGTTCACGTAACCTCAGGCTCTGCGTTTTTTCTACATTTGTATCTTTATTGGGATTATCACGGTCGAGAAAAGCCCCAGACATGCCATCGCAAGTTTACACTTTCCCATTGCTGCAGTGTATGCTTTCTTACGTAGTATGTATGAGAAGCGCGTACACTTAGATATGACTCTTGCTCTTAAATGCATAATTTTTGCCAAGATTCACAGTTATTGGGAGTAGAGGAGAATGATATTATATATCAGCCAGTAAAATAAATAGAACCATATATTCGAGAGGAGCGTCATGAATAGTTATATAGTAATATCTATAGCTATACTAAAAGATATAAAAGGTAATATTATGTATGAAGTTTATTCACAGATATAATCTAATGAAATAGCTGAGAGTTTGAAAGTAAAGGGTATCAAAGATGATATCATTATATATAGAATAACAATAAGTATGTAATATGAAAGCTATAATATTCTATATATAATATAGTATTAATATATATAATTTTATAATTAGGGATCAGAGCCAATTGCGCTATTATGCTCGACTGGATTTATGTTACTGTCGGTCTACAATTTAAAATTTAAAGGTTTGGGGCTAACTTCTACTTGTTCGCATCTCTTGATATTGCGTTACAATACAACCCCACTTTGAGATTTACTCTACATATTTGGATATATTTAGACCCAAGGCTGCGATGGATGTCTATATGAGTTATGGACACCAGTCAGCCTACCCAGCGCTTGTTCTTTATTTTTAGTCATTTCTTATTATGTTTACATTGGGGTCTCTTCGAACGAGGGGCGGGGACCCTAGATTTCCAAAAGTTATATATTAGGCCTGCGAGGCACTAAACGCATCCTCAATACCACATATGCAATCTTCTTTGAGTGATTGAGGTTAAATTACCCCCCAGTATCCTTCGGTTCTTAGGTCACTGCTATTCACAGTCAGCCCCAGTCTTCTCGCGCCTTTGGTACTTCGATTACATTCATATTGTATTTGTTCCATTACGAGGGTGGTCCCCTATGATCGCCCATCGTCCGATCAAATGTTATGTTCATCTATACTAATGAGCGAGTCACGTAACCCCAGATTGATGTTCTCATATATAGGACATTGAATTGCGCTGAGGTCACGGTAACCCCAAGTGTTAGCTAAATGGTATGCTTAATATTGGGTCACGTGAACGCGCGAGCTTAACTTGGCTAGAGATATACATGCACTAAGATATCAGTTCTTGTCGTATTTTCTTACGTAGGGCGTGATCACAGTGATCACGTAGTTAGTGCTTTAAGTTCTTAATCAAATTCCTATGATGACATTGGGAGGAGAGTGGCTCAGTATAGAAGAGATATATAATTAGGCTATATATATATCATATATTTTTATTTGTGTACAGATATATATATATAATTATAACAAATACAAGAACCCTAATCAGAGGAATATGGTAAATATATATATATGAGAGTTATTATTAGCTATTAAGAGTAATGTTATATTTTAGGCAAATAATAAGAGCCAGAAATGATTTAGTATTCATATATATAATAAAGTATAGGAAGTATAGTAAGAATACCAAAGGAATAGTTTATAGCAGCCAACTTTCGTTATATATGTATATGAAAGCCCGTTTTTACTTACGTATCACGAAGAGTGAGTAAGATTATTCACTATGTTATACCAGTAGTAACGTTTAAGTATATATTGAGCGGCACTGCTAAAACTCGATATTTATACTTTTCGGGTCTTTAAATTAGCTTCTGTCTGTTGGCTGTTCTTTGATTGTATTGGGTTCCGTTAACCCAATTTACATATCTTCAATGGCGTTATTTGACCCAAGTTGATGGTTCTTTATATTGAGGTCACCTGACCCCAGCTGCTTGTTCTTTATTTGTGACATTTCATGTTTGATAAATACATTAGATGTAGTGCGCTCGCGAGTGATTATCCCTAGTGTATGACACTAGTTGTAATATTATATTTTACTAACTTCGAATCACCCAGTGCTTACGTTCTTGTTCTATTCGTGAGTCTCGTGATCCCCAGAAATGGACAGTTGCAGTAACTATTAAAGCTCACAAGGTAGACCCCAGCTGCTTGGTCTCGCAACTTATATAGTTGTCGAGTTTACTTGTACGTTAAGCAGTAGAAGAGTCAACTGACCCAACAGAAATTCTTATGGTTCTTATAGAGAAGGATAATGGTCACGATTAACACCCAGTGCTTGTTCGTTCTATTTGACATTGGAGTGGTCCACCTGTACACCCCAGTGGTTTTCTTATATTCTGGGTCACGTAACCCAGTACTTGCTTTACATATTGTCAGTTTCTTTTTCTTTACGTGTTAATTCACGTGACACTAGATTGGCCATGATTCTCAAATGCACTAGTCGCCAATAACATTGGGAGACTCCATCATTAAATATCTTATTATTATATAATTTATAATATAAGTAATATTTAATATACAATCCATTATCTATTTATTAATTTCTACTAATGAGGTTGCCAATTATGTACCTTATAATATATAATATATATATATAATAATCATGCAAACATTAGGTAAACGTATATCTTATATTTAACTATTTAAGGTTACCTTATGGTATAAAATTTTATACATATAATAATAAAACAGCCACTATAGATACTACTAAGATAATCATAGTAGTATTAACGGAACTATACACATAATTAATACGATATAGTATTGAATTTCTATTAATGCGTGCGGTCACATTGCCTAACTCGAGATTGAGTTAATATCATTTTCGAGAGTAGTGTCTTTAAATTAGGCTTCTTCTGCATTGCTTTTCTTGATATTGGTGATACTTCTAACCCCATATTAATTACAATTTTCACATATTGGGGTTATTGACCCAAAGTTGAATTATTTATCTTTATATTTGAGGTCACCATTATCAACCATGCTGCTATTTCTTATTTATATTTTTCATATTATTCTGTTTTTACATATTTGGATCTCATTGACCCTAGTTTATCCTTGTTTTTATATTGGGAGTGTGATAATCTAATCCCCAGTTGAGAGTGTTGATCTTTATATGGTAGATGACCACATTAGTCTTTAAGTAGTCATTCTATATATGGTCAAGTTACCCCAGCTGACGGATTATCATAATAATATAGTTCATGGTTTGCTATTGTTATATCCAACTTGGTCACTTGACCCATTGCTTTTACAAATTTATTATATAATGGTGTGTGGTCACGTAACCCCATTGCTTAGTTCTTATAATAGGGTGCGTCATGACGTAACAACCCCTTGCGTTCTCTTGTTATATTCTCCCGTTTCCGACGTAATCATAACGCCAGTTACTTGCTTTACATATCGTGTCAGTTTCTTTTTCTTTACGTTTTTATCACGTGACACAAGTTGCTTGTTCTTAATGCAGTTTGCAGATACATTGGATATATATAATATATATATATATATTATATATAATATATAATATATATATATATATATATGATATATATATATATATATAATAATATATAATTATATATATATTATATATAATATATATATATATAATAATATATTAATATAATAATATATAAAAATATAATATATATAATATATATAATAATATAATATATATATATATATAATATATATATATATAATTAATATAATATATAATATATATTATATATATATATAATAATATATAATATATATAATAGTATATATATATTAATATATATATATATATATAATATATATTAATATATATATAATATATAATATATATATATATTATTATAATATAATATATATATAATATATATATATTATATATTTAAATATATAATATAGTAATTTATTAATATAAGTGGGCACTGCAAACTCGATAGATTTAGTACTTTTCGGGGTCTTTAAATTAGGCTTCTTCATGTGCTTGTTCTTATATTGGTTACGTAACCCCTTTACATGTTCTTCATATGGGGTTATTGACCCAAGTGATGGTTCTTTTATATATTCAGGTTACACCGGATACCCCAGCTGCTTGTTCTTATTTTTCATTATTCTTGTTTTTACATTGGTCTCGTAACTCTATAGTCCTGTTTATATATTATTGGTATATATAAAAGTAACGTTACCCAGTTAGCTTTTCTTATTGGGTTAAGTACCCAGTTCTGGTTCTTATTATATTGGTCAAGTGCCCCAGCTGCAATTACGTCTTTAAAATTGTCTTTCTGTTCATTTTACATTGGTCACTGCACCCATGTTTGTTTCATTTATTAATGGGGTCACGTAACCCCAGTTGTCTGTGTTCTTTATAATGGAGGGTCAACTGATAACCCCAGTTGCTTGTCTTTATATATTGGTAGGTTCACGTGAAACCCAGTTACTTGCTTTACATATTGTATCAGTTTACTTTTTCTTTACGAGTTGTTATCACTTTGACACTAGTTGCTGTCTTAATTAGCAGTCCAGAATACATTAGGGAGATATATATAAATATGATATTTATATATATATATTATATATATATATATTATATATAATATATTTAATTATATATTAAATATATATATTATATATATATATATATATATATAATATAATAATATATATATATATAATAAATATATATATATATATAATATAATAAGATATATATATATATATATATGTAATATTTTATATAGATGGGCCACTGTATAGCTTAACTCGATTGGATTTAGTACTTCGGGTCTTTAATATTTAGTGCTCTTTCGATTTTGCTTGTTTCTTTGAATATTTCGAGTACCGTAACTCCCATTTTACCATGATCCTTCATAATTGAGGATTCAATCACGCCAATTGATAGGTTCTTTTCACTACGCAGGTCAATGCGCATGACGCCACAGCGCTTGTTCTTTATTTTTTCATTTTCTTGTTTTTACATGGGGTCTTGAGCTCCGATGTTTTGCCCTGTTTCTCTATATTGGTCGTCACAGAATGAGTAACGTTACCCCCAGTGTCGTGTTTCATAACTTTATATTTGGAATTAGGTGACCCCAGATATTTGCTGGTTCTTACTTTATGGGTCAAGTGACCCCAGCGCTGCTTGGTTCTTAATTTCTATTTCAATTTCTAGTTTACATAGTGGGTGCACTTGACCCACTTGTATGTTATAATGAACTATGGGGCACGTAAAACCCGGCATGCTCTCGGACTGTGTTCTTCTCATAATCAGTCCGACACTTAACCCCCAGTGCTTTTTCTTTATATTGATCGGTGCACGTGTGAAAAAAACGCCAATTACATTGTCTTCTTACATAATTTGTTATCCTTCTGCTTTTTATACCTTACGTTGTTATCACCGTACTATCCTAGTTGGCAACTTAGTTTCCTTAATGCAGCTGCCAGCATTACATTGATAATAATATATAAAAATAATATATATACTTACCACAACTTATATAGACTTACTATATAGAAATAATTAACTATACAGAAAAGGCTATTACTATATTATTATTACTTAATTTTTATTTTTAAATATATATATACATTATAATAATATTAATATATATATATATTATTAACTTCATTTATTGCTCATCATAATAAAGAAATGATATGAGTTAATATATAATTTTGCCATAGTATACTACACTTACATAATACCTAAATTATAATTCAGCGAAAATTAGATTTGTTATATATTTTATACTATATTTTTTTAATATATATAAATAAATGATTCAATTAGATATAGTATAGTATAGTATATTATAGTATATAGTATATTATAATATATATAATATATTTGTTGCTTATTACTTATACCTCTTGATGAGTATATATGTAACCTTAATAATATGAAGGCACTGACATAACCTCAATGCGTATTTTTTTTTTAGTAAATCTTATATCTGGTCTTATTAAATTAGCTCTTTATGTAGTCTTTTTCTAAATATTTTGGGTTACGTAACCCCATTTACATGTTCTTCATATTGGGGTTATTTGACCCAAGTTGATGGTGTTTTTTATATTGAGGTCAATTTATCCTATCTTCTTCCCTTCCTTGTGTTTCGATTTCTTCAACTTTACAATGGGTCTCGTATGTAACCCTATTTTTCCTGTTTTTTATAATTGCGTAAAGTAACGTTACCCACAGTTGCTGTCTTTATATTGGGGTTTAGGTACCCCAGTTATGCTGTTCTTTATATTGGGTCAAGTGACCCCAGCTGCTTGTTCTTCATTTATATTGTCACGTTTTCTTGTTTCTTTACATTGGGGTCACTGACCCATTGTATTTGTTCTTTATAATGGTCACGTAACCCAGTAGCTTGTTCTTTATTAATATAAAATAGGTCATGAACCCCAAGTTAGCTTATGTTCTTTATATTTGAGTAGTTCACGTATAACCCATTACTTGCTTACATATGATACAGTTTCTTTTTCTTACGTTTTAACACGCTGACAACTAGTTGCTTGCATACTTAATGTCAAGTGCCAGATACATTTGGGAGAAATATATCAATATATATAATATATATATTAAGTTAATAATATATATATATATATATATATATATATATATATTATTTATAAATTAATAATATAATATTTTATTAAATTTTTTTATTTAAATACAAAATATATATAATTATATATATATATATTATAATATAAATATATAATATATATATATTAATATATATATATATATATATATACTATATATAATATATATATGTAATTTTAAAGTGGTGCACAACTGCTAACTCGAGATTTATACTTTCGGGTCTTTAAATTAGCTTCTTCTTCATGATTTCTGAATTGTAGCTGTTATCATATACCCCATTAGACATGATCGATTCATAGTAGAGTGTATATTTGAGACCCGAAAGTTGATGATCTATTAGTAATTGAGGTTCAAAGCATCTAGAACCACAACATGAACTAAATGTTCTTTTATTTATCAAATAATTCTTTAGTGGTTATCACAACAATATTAGTCGTCTCGTTGCACCCTAGTTTCCTGTTTTCATATCATTTGCGATCGATGTAACGTTACCCCTAGCGAAGAATTGATTCTTTATATTTGTTATAGTCACCCCATTTGCATGGTTCTTTATATCGGGTCAAGCTTATCTCTCACAATGCGCTGTGCTCTATATAATTGTCACTTATCTTGTTATTCTGTACACTTGGTCACTTGACTCACTATGCTGTCTTTAGTGAGATGCGTATCAACATTACCCCATTGCTTTTCTTTATAATGGTCACTATATACCCCAAGTTTATAACTTTCTCTTCTAACACATGAGTTCATATTCGTCTCATATTGATTTCCATATTTCACAGTTTATCTTTCTTTACTCTTTAATTAGGTGAAACTAGTTGCTTTTTCTTAATGCAGTTGCCAGATACATTGCAGATATATATAATATTATATATTTATATATATATAATATAATAATATATAATATATATATAGAAAATAATATATAATAATATATATATATAATATAATATTAATATATATAATTATATTATTAATTAAAAATATAATATATATATATATAAATAATAATAATATATATAATAATATATATTAAATATATTATATAATATATTATAATAAATATATATTATAAATATATTAATATATTATTAATATATATATATATATGTAATTTTTATAATAAGTAAGGCACTGTCATAACTCGATGGAAATTTATACTTTTCGGTCATTTAAAATTAGGCTACTTCTGTTGCTTGTTTCTTAATATTGGGTTACGTTAACCCCATTTACATTTCTTTCATATTGGTACAGTATTTGACCCCAAGTGTTATATGGTTTATTTTATATTGAGTATCACCTACCCCAGCGCTGTCTTTATTAATTTTATCTAATTTTCTGTTTTTAACATTGGGGCTACTACCCTGTTTATCCTGTATTGATTTTAATGGTAAAGTAACTTACCTCCAGTTCTTGTTCTTATATTGGGTTTAGTGACCCCAGATTTCTAGGTTCATATATATTTGAGGGTCAAGTGACCACCAGCTGTCTTGGTCTTTATATATGTCAGTTCTTTGTAATCTTCTTACATGGCTCACTGACCCCATTGTGTTGTTCTTAAAGTAGTCACGTATAACCCCAGCTTGCTTTTCTATTTATATAAGTGAGGGCAGTAACCCCAGTATTTGGCTTATTTATCTTATAATATTGGGTCACTGAATGACCCAGTACTTGCTTACTATATATGTCAGTTTAGCTTTTCGTTACTATTGTTATATAATCAATTTATCTACACTAAGTTGCTAGTTCTTAAAGCATTCTCAGAATTACATGAATTTAGCGGATAAATATTATTCTCACGTATACTTCCAATAACGAGAGGTGAGAAGAATATATATATATATATACCTAACTAAAGGTAGTGCAAGGAACATATCTATATACCGTATATCACCTTATATATATTATATAACCCTTTATAAATATAATATATACTAAATTACCCACTCCACACACACACACTCACTTA
>JABUQX010129085.1:0-7500 GCA_015478945.1 Trachelipus rathkii | reverse complement strand
TTTGAAGGCTTCTTCGGAAAATCAACACATTTTCCAATCTTGCTTTCAATCATCTTTTTGCCCTCTCATTCCTCTTACTCCTGACTTACTCCTCTTACTTCCTCCCTTAACTCTTCACACAACCCCTCCACAGACTTGTTCCCTCTTATTTTTGTTTGTGTATCTATGTGTGAAATAACCACGTTCGTAAAATAGTCTAATTTCCGGGTTCTTTTCTTCTTTTTTCTTTTCTTATTAATTCTCATATAATTTATAGTTCTTTCTTACTTTATTCTTTTTTCATCCCTTTATCTTCTACATATCGTATATATCATATTCACAACTCTTTTTACTTTTTCTTTACATTTTTTCTTTTCTTTTTTCTTTCTTCTTCTTATGAACCTTTTTCTTTCTTTCTCTTTCTTCCCTTTTTTCTCTCTTTTTCTTTATCTCTCTTTTTTCTATATTTCTCTTCTTCTCTCCCTATTCTCTCTCTTATAACTTATTTTTTCTTCTTCTTATTACTTCTTTCTATTATTACTATTACTTACTTTACTTCTTTCATTATTCCTTCTCATTTTCCCACTCCTGTATTCTTCTTTACTTTACTTTACTTCTAGTTCTCTTCTTTACTTCTTCGTCTTACTTTCTTCTTACTTATAATCTTTATCTTTACTATTCTGTATCATTTCATATCTCTTCTTCTTTCTTTTCTTCTTCTTTATTCTTCTTTTTCATTCTTTCTTCTATTTCTTTATTTTTTTTTTACCTTATCTTTATAATTTTAGGTAAAATTAGAATTTCTATTTATCTATTATATCCTATATTATAATATAATTTATATATATATTATATAATATTATTTATTAATTTATAATTATATTATATTATTATATATAATTATATATATTATATTAATATAATATTGTTAATTAACTTATATTATACTTATACTCTTCAATAAAAATCCTTAAATTATTGAGGGAACTTTGAAAGTGGCACCTTGCGTATTAAATCTCATAACTTTTCAATTTATATGTAATAAATTCTCCCTAACCCTAAATCATCCCATTCACGTTCAATATGACAAATTCTCTATTACTCACTCGACACTTTTATACTTCTTATCAATTCCAACTATATATATATATATAAATAAATTACAATAATTTTAGATATATATATATATTCATAATTATCATCATATAATAAATATTAGCAAATATAATAATATATTATTAATATAATAGCTATAGTATAAAAAAATATATGAATTATATATATATAAAGTATATGATTTTCTTTTTAATATTCTTTATAATTTATATAAACTAAGAATTATATATAATATAAATAATATTAAAATAATTAATAAATAAAATAATAAAATAATAATCATAATATTAATACAACATTATAATAAATCTCTAACAGTCACTTATTCCCCCCAGCTATTTCCAATGATATAGATCGATGAGAGCGTGAATCGTAGCATACCACGGACAAATAATAGTTATACAAGGGTAGAAGAACGACAGCCTACTTAGTCAGAAAGGCCACCCCACATAATCCTCCACCTTTTGATTATACCTACAATTACCAGTACAGACCTAATGATTCGCCTACAGGGTTAACTAAAAAGAAAAAAATTCCAACACCCAGAACATCACCAAATCACGAAAACTGATCAGACGCCGGACCCCGAGGATAATCCTTGTATCATCGATTAAATTTCCAGTGAGCATTTATGTTTATTTTGTGATTATAATTTTTTACATCATTTTGTAAGTAAAATATTAAGATTCATCACATTCTCCATTACCACTTTTCAGACAAGTGATCAGAAGCTTCAGTAGCTTTCTCATCTTCCATGCCTGCATCTGCTGTAACTCTACAATTTCAACTAACTTTCAACTTCCCATTTCAGGCATTTCTTTTACTTACTCAATCACAACGTATCTTTACGCAAAGTCTCCCAGCCAAATTCGCGAGTGCGTTATTCCCTATTGTTGCGGCTTTACACTTACTTCACTTTATGTTTACCATTCGATGCAAAAACATATAAACTTACAGACTGAAAAGATCAAAGGATAATAGAGGTAAATCTACTTCGATGTTGCTTTTAATAAACACTTATCAAGAATTACTATCTAATCATGGGTACTCTTTTACATCAATATAGTACTCACTCTATATACAGTTATTCAATATTTCTATTATTAAATGAATCATTCATAATAATAATTTAATAATACATTCCTATGTTATTTGCAAATCTCATCATATTTAATATACTAATTTATAATAATAATCAAAAATATTATAATACTTATAATCTTACATCAGCCTCTTAAAGACGTACGTAATAATTCACCAGTCGGCCCCTTAGTAAAAGTATGCCATAGCTCTATAAAGTCAGCTTTGAACGTCTAGTCTATTGGTAGATACCTTACCTCGCTATCCAGTAAGACCCATGTCAGTTAGTACGTAGCCAAGCTACTATACATTACCACAAGTCCAGCTTAACAACATTACGTAGCGTTAGTCAATGCCAGTAGTAGTAAAAAGTAAGTCCAGTCCTAGAAACCTCAGTGAAGATAGTTATAACATTACAACCCTCAAACTATCATTCATCCTTATCACAAATATTCTTTATTAATACAGTTTGGAACAAAGGAATCTCGTATGCATACTCAAACCACGATTCGTAACCAGTATCATACATAAAATCTCTCATAATAAATTAATAATTTAAATCAACAACGTTCTTAATGCAAATACTAAAGGTTAATATATTTACGTTTTATTTTAAAGTTTGCACTTATTTTACATATACTTCCTTATCTAATATAAATAGGATTATTAATAAATATATATATAATAAATTATTATAATATCTCTCAACAATCTTGTTCCTTAATATAATCTAATTAACTCTATCCATATATTTAAATAAATTACATAAATTTGAACACCTATTGGTCACACCGCGGACTATCCTCACCAACTACCATAACTTAGCTCACCTGTAAAGAGCAGCCGATTTACCAAAGATTAACAAAATTTCTCACAGCACTCTTTTTCCACCACCTAGACGCCGTACACAAAACCCTTTCTATTTTAGGTCTAGTTATCCAAAGTAAGCTCTCTGAGTTACAGGGATAGCAGGGCCAAAAGCAAACAAAAAAATATCCAATTTTTTACTAATCAAATTAAAACAAAAATATCTTTAATAATAAAGCAAGCGGTACAATTGAGATCGGAGAACACCCTGAGTCGACAAGAGCTACTCGCTTGGACGCCGAGACCCTATTGTCTTTTCTGCTCCATTACACCCAATCTTTTCTCAAACTATACATCCAAATTTCTGATTTCGAAAGCTCCGAATGTCATATACAAGAGATGAAAGTAACCGAAGGAAGCAGACGAGACATAAGAGAGGAGACTCACATCTGCACTTCATGAGCACCTCCCTCTATTAATAGATTAAACCAATCTCATTTCAACTCATTGATTTTGGCTTACACACGTCCTTAGAGAGAACAAGAGATCGAATCACCGAGGAATACTATTCTCGACTTGACCATCAAAAGAGGCCTCGCAGCAGAGCAGAGAGAAGACTGATAGAGACGACGCCGAAGACCCGACGAGAGTGACGAAAGGTATGAGAGAGCAACGAGCGCCTGAGAACACGATCTAATATCTCCATCCACATCAATCCTGTTCCATGGGCGGCCTCTGGAGAAACTAGTTGTGACAAAGTCCAATTCTAGAAAACCTAAACAAATCTTCACTCCCCTCATCCAGAGAAGAGCACGAGAAAGATGTAGCAGATATATTGAGTGCAATATTTGAGTGCTTAAGATGAAAAAAAAAAAAAGAACGGGGATGAGATGATGAGGAAAACTATTCTGAACAGTGTTATCCTAAGATCCTAAAAACACAAGATATGGCTCTAGAGAGATAGACTCGAGAGAAGCAGAGAGCGAGCTATTTGAGTGTTTAAGACTCACAACAATACAGAGGGATGAGAGAGACGGATGCTTCACGACACACAAGATGGACTCGCAGACTGTCAACTCGAAACTATACTCTGGTGAGTAAGAGACGAGAGCGGGAAGAAGAGAAGAGAGAGAGAGAGCTATTTGAGATGTTTAAAGATAGAAAAAAAAAAAAAAGAGAAAAGAGAGAGACCGAGCATTGAACATTCCCGAATATGACCCCCCAGAGAGAGACGACGAGAGCAGCAACCAGGAGGAGGGAGATCCTCGGAAGCGCGCAGAAATGTAGTATGCTATTGACACCGTCTGACCCTCCGCGGCCTCCGCTCCATTCAATTAACAAATGATCATCAGAAATCCTAACTTAACACTCGACTCACAAAAAGAGACGAGAGGACTATCATATATAAAGACCTATTTATAGCTGTTAATAATAAAAAGCAGAAAAAAGATACACTGAAGCTAATGAACACACACTACACGCGCAGAGGTTTGATTAAGAGATCACAAAATCACTGGCTTACTCAGAATAATCATTACTATACTAGGTCATGAATCCATACTATACCCTATACCTGCTACTCATCCTCTCTATATACTCAAATTATTAAAAAATTAGGTATATGACTCGTAATCATTCACCGTAACTAATCCTAGTATGTATACTATATACCCGGTCTCATCCCTATTATATACTATATACTGATATATATTATATATAGCATATAATAGTAAAGGTATATATCGTACTTCACCTAATAGCTTACCCGTAAGTATATCCGTAGCTTTCCCGACTCTACTTATATATTATTTAAACTCTATCATAAAACTTCACCCGACAAAAGATAATATGTGGCCCAATGAAGTTTCAGTAAACACAAAAAAAAAACTGCCGTTAGAAAATTAAAAATTAAGCCCATAAGGAACCAGAAGTCAGAATGGAATGTGCTCGGTACAGGAACATCCCATTAGACATTGAGGACTGATCCATTAATAAGTTGAATAGGTCTCAAATGATGTAGTTGTAAACTAAAGAAATATTAAGAGAATGAATTTGTATAGAGTAGCCATTAAGCTAGAATCTTTGGAATAGCGGATATCTCCATTCTCACTCAGCAGTGGAAATATATATTATAGAACTTTAGTTTCCTTATTTAACACATTAAATAAAAACATAGAAATATATATATATAGTAAATTATAAAAGTTAATGTATAAAGAATAATTACTACCAGAATATAAAATAAAGATATATAAAAAAATATATACTTTACTACTAATAATAAATATTATTTAATATATTCATATACCTTCTATATATGTATATATATATATATATCAGAATCCATATAATAGAATCAGTAGCCTAACTCATGATAACATTATATAAAATTTTTATGCATATTATATTTATTAAAAAAAATAATATAAATATAATATAATAATAACTAATAGAAATAAGAATATTTTATAATATCAATATTATAGTTATGCGATATATTAAAAATACTGGTAATTATTGTAAATTAACGATTAATACCTAATATATATATTTATATATATATTTAACCTTATAATTAGTAAGCTCCCCTGAAAACTATTATATGTATAATATATAATAAAAACTTATATTAATAATAATAATATAAAAAATAAATAATAATATTATATCATATAATATATATATATATAAATAACACTTTCGTAGGCCACCTTAACTATAATTATTAAAATATAAATATATCATCATCATCTGTACTCTCATTATATTATATATATACCTAACAGCTTTTCTCCGCTATCTCAGGGGCGACCATAGAACCCTACATTTATGGGAGCCGGCGGCTTGACGCAAATAATACAGTAAGAGTCCCCACAAGTACACTCGGATACCCGCAGCCATGAGGCCACAGACCCGCCACAATTCTGATAGTGAAGCCTAGCGTAAGTTATAAATTCCAGGAAAATACAAAAAAAACAATAATTCTTATATCCCTTTGTGTTTGATTGGTTCCTAAGAACTTAAATTAACCAAGGAAGGAATAAAATAAAAAATTCTTTATTAAACACTCATTTAATATAAACTGTGGTATATAAAATGAATTTATGTCCAATTATACCCCCAAGGAGGGTTAATGGAAACCCAACAACTATGTAAGGAACCAGAAAGTTACACATAAATCTGTATCTGTAATTCCACACTCCAACTAATAACTTCCGACCGTCCTAAGAATTACCAATATCATATGGTGTATTAGATGTCTCAGATGAGATGAGAGATATAAGAAGGAAGAAAGAAGAGAAGAGAAGAAGAAAGAGGAAGAAGAAGAAAGATGAGAGAGAGACGAGCAGATGGAGAGTGAGAGACTAATTCGTTCTAATCTCCAAAACTTTTAATTTTACTTTATGTGATATAATTAATGAATTATATTAACTCGCATTGTTGATGTTAGACTTGGTGCCAATTGACAGGTCAAAAATATTACCACTTCTTACTATGAAATATTACTTACATCTATTATTATATTATTAATAATTCTAAGTATATAAATTATTAAATTAGATATTTAGTTTTTGTTAATTAAATATTATTATCCTATTATTACCTTATACTATTATAATTTATTAGCTGAAATAGAGTGTTTGTAGTGTCGATTCAGTATGTTATATGCTGTGTAGTTATGTATTTAATTACTTACTATGGATATATTAGTTATAGTAACGTTATAGAAGTAAACAAAACATTGTTATAAAAAATGGGCGTTGCTTAGAGTTTAATGTAATACTATACTTATTAAGTGTAAATAATGCACATGCATATTAATTGCTAATGCATAATAATAAAATAATAATAGATAATAAATATACCAATTAATAATAAGTAATAATATAAGATAAATAATAATCAATAATCAAATAATAATAATTAAGTAATACATAATAATTTAATAGATGTTTTTATGCCATTTAAAACAACATAGAAATGTATAGGTTGTTACTGCATTATATATAGAATAACATTCTATTATACTATAGTATACTCTATGTACCTTTAATCTATAGCTACCATATAATATTAGTAAATAATATTATATTACAATATATATAGTATGTATAACATAATATATCTAATAATATACTACAAATATATAATAATCATACGAAGTATAAATATAAGTATTACTGTATTATAATATATACATTGAGTGTGTATGTGCATGTACTTTTTTACCTCTTTTTCTTTTGTAGTCTGTTTCTAAACATAACAACAAGCTTCAGTTATTCTATGATATTAACAATAAATCAATAGCCTGCTTCCAGTCACCGTTATACGCTTGGTCTCAAAGCTACCTAAACAAAACACCAAAATGCCCTATCGTTTTTAATATAAATAAACACAAAACGATTCACTTGTTTTTTAATGCGATGACAATTGTTACATTAAATCAATTTACGGAGCCTAATGAAATTGCATTCGTTCCGTATTTCCGTGACTTGTATTAAACAAATTATGAGAAAC
>JABUQX010129084.1:5000-22910 GCA_015478945.1 Trachelipus rathkii | reverse complement strand
TGGTAGCGCAATTTCTCATTGCAAGTTTACTTTTTTGTCAATTTTTTAGAACAATATATTTTTTTTTTTTTGTTATTTATTGTTTTTTTGGATTTGTGGACAGTCTGACTTGCCCACAAACCTGCCGCTTTTTGTTCTATTTGAAGTATATTGATTTACTGAACTTGAATATAAATGTCCTGTGCGTACAATAAACATAAATCTTTCTTCTCTCCCTGTTTTTGAATGTCGTATCCCATGGATATAAGATGAAACTTGCATCGTTATTGATCTGAAGCGCGTAAAAACTGATATGCAGTAGTCATTTGTGACCTTATTATGATATTCGTTCCATGGAGGTCTGGTGTCTTGTGAGATAGTTGTAATTTGGCAACCAACAAGGTCGGGGGCTTCTTTAGATGAGTGCACTGCTTGTGTCTGTGTGTTGGTTTTCTTTGCAAATGTGAAATGCTAAGGTGTTTTTAATGTACTTTGTGTTTACTTTGTAAAATACTACCGTACTGTACGGTACGGTATAATTTTGTTAAATTAAATAATGATATATTATTTTTTATTATATATTATAAAAGAGTCGCTTTTTCTATTTTAATGTTTTATTTTTAATCTGGTTGTAATTACAGAAAACGACAACGACTACATGCATTTTATTTTTTATGTATTCCTTTGATTTTGGTTTTAATCAGAGTGCCGTGAAAGTTTGTTTTTTATTTCTAATATTTTCGCGCAGTTGCAATATAAGTTAAAACATTTTATTTAACAATATATTTTTCACCATTTTAACATTTATTTTTTAATAAAGTATTAATAATAAAATTTTATTCTTTTAAATTTATTTCATGGTGTTTGCAATATTTCTATCTCTATGGCAAGCAGGCGATGCAAGGAAAAATAATTTCAATTGTAATCTTGATTGTTGCAACTGATTTTTTCAATGATTTTTTTATTTTTTTGCTCCCAAAAAAATCAGAACTTTTTGCTTTTTTTGAATATTTTGCTTTTTATATATAAATTTAATTTTCTTCTTTTTAAAAAATAAGTGAATTTAATTTTCAATAGAGAAATAAAAAATTTTAGATCTGAATTAATATCATAAGGCAAGGCTATCTCTGTTCAAATTATACACTATAAATAAAACCGCTTCATCGCGTCAAACAACAAATCATTGTCAAACATGTTCTCTTATATTTCTGAATGTAATATATATGGCATTATTACATGAATAACACTCTTTAGTGTTGCTTTTTCATTGTTCATAGGACTTATAGGCCTATTTTAATGATTTATCTCAGATTATAGGTCTAGGGTTAAAATAATATTACTATCGAACTTAAAAAAAAAATGTTTACATTATAATTTAAATTACGTTCACGTATTCTCAAAAATCAAAAAATTGATTTTTTCTCAAAAAACCAAAAAATTCGCCAACGCCTGATGCAAAGTCTTTTCAATGCCATATTGAATAGAAAACGCGCTATTGGCGATTAGCTGTTTTGCACACGCGCACAAATAAACATTCATTTTCTGATCATATTTTGAGATTAGCTAACTGTAAAATTATTTATATTTTGTGGATTAAGTCTAGCAAGAAGAGAAACAAGATGTCTATATATTACAAATTTTATATTTTAATATTTAAATTTTATGAATGATTTATTTTAATTACTCCATATAATCAAATATATGATAATAATAAAATATTAGAATATATTTATAATAATATATATATAATCGAGCAATTTCCGTCTACAAAAATTAAAGATGTACCAAAAAGAATATTGAAAATCTACCTAATCTATTTTGAAATTTTGAAAGGTTTTATGATAGAATAAGAAATACTGGACATCTTAATAAGCTTATTAACTATATACAGACTTAACCATTAGAAACTATAAAGATTCAAAAACACCATTTAGATATTGATCAATAAATCTAGAGGCTTATAGTGCTGACTAAAATGGAGTGAAAAAGTAATATCAAATAAACAAAATAAAATAGATTATTCGTGCAAAATAAAGTAAAAACTGATTATAGTAGAGTATCTGTCGAACAAAGTAAAGATTTAGATAAAAACCTATCTAAATACTTTACAGACTGACGAAAATTTTAAATGTTTCAACATTCAAAAACTATAATTGTTGTTAGTAGAAGTAAATCTTGACATGTTTAGTCACATAGAGATTTTCTTCGTCTGATTGATAAGGCGAGTGTATTTTATAAACAGAGAAATACAATAAAATAAAGTAAGTGTATTTTCAAGTATAAACTCACGAGATATTAAAATTTGAATATAAAATAATAATTATAGCTACTAAGAGAAAAGTAGGAAATAAAAGCAGTATTCTAGGTTGAAATAGTGAAGGGGATCATCTTTATAGTGTGCCACAAATTGACTGAACTATATTCTTTATTAAGAATTGACATTTAAATATTATATGCATTATTAATTTCATATCAGACCCCATGGATCGCGAAGTTTATAATCTTCATTGGCTTTAGGTCGTTTCAGCTTTCACTTGATTTATTACATCCCATTGATGAATAAACTTCTCGGATTTCTAACAACTATGTAAATATATTTTTTTTTTTGTGTATAATTTGAATCTCTATTTCTTCTAAACTTTGTGAATAGTATAGTAGTGCAATACGAAAGTAGGATTAATGTGAAAATTGATAATTAATGATCATATGAAAAAAATTTTATACCTCAGCAATCTAGTTTCGGATGAGTGGTATTCTAACACGGAAAGTGTTATGAGAATGTGTTGTAGTAACTATATCAGCAAGTGAAATGATACTCGTGATCTGCCTAGGTCATATTGAACCACTTGGCACAAAACGAAGACTTCTTCTTTGAAGACTAACAATTATTACTTTTGCGTCAAGGTTACAATTATTTTTATAATGTCTAAAGTAACCTTGCTATTTTTTTCATCATTTACAGATACAGTTCCTTATTAATTTTATTTGTATTATATGGTTATTTGTGCTAAGAAAATTCTAGGTGTTACTACACTACTGTATAATGCCGTAATATCGCTATGAACAGGATCACGACAGTTCCAATAAATATCATCTTAAGATCAAAGTGGCTGATTAGTGTAACCTGCGGAGGACTCAGATTGATAATATATGTATTTCTCAGACGGTCACTCAAACTGGTCATGAGCGATAGAACAACAATAATTCGTTAATACGAGTATGGTGAGTCTGAGTGTGCAGTATACCTTTCTGATGATTATCCGCTACTATGATTGACAGAGGGTTAATTATACTTATCTGTTGGAGAATAAAACCCTTGACTTTGGCACGTGACAAATAGAATGTAGCAGAATCGAGATTAACGTGGAAACTTATGTAGATGGTTCACCTAATCTCGACATGCTAAATCGATATCCATAGTGTGTATGGGTGCTCTCTCATTGTACTATATTAACAATGAATATGAATTGATCAGTCAATATTGGTAGCCCTACGGTTAATACTTAAATCGCCCTGTGTTATTTTAAGTGTGAGTGAGTTTAATATTTCCCAAAGAGAGTAAAGTTATAGACATTTCGCTGAATTGTTACAATTATTTCTTCCATAATCCTCATGAGAATGAAGATCAAATTATACGACTCGGTACGCGTGCATAGGTTAAAAAGCATGGTACGTAAGGATAGATCCTTTTCCCTTTACATGACGGCGCAGGTTCTCGTTATGCAAAGTCTATCATATTAGAAAGAAAGACAGATGGGTCAAGAGGCTCTTCTGGTTCAGTTTGAGTTGTTAACTTTTATTCTAAGACGTGTGGTAGTCAATATATGCTTTTTTCATTCCTTAACATATACTCCTCACAGAGGTGTAAATCATAGTACATAAGGCACAAAGATTACTCCTTGATAACTAATGCGCAGAAAAGAAAGTATTCAGCACTGAGGACAAAATACAAATGCAGAGCGGCGTGTTATTGGCTCTCGTTTGTGTGGATTTTTTTGCCAAGCTATGAGAAGTGCAAGGCGCATTATACCTTCAGTCGGCACAGGTATCGTGCTGGGAAGGTTCTATCATATGGGTAGAAAAAGCTATAAGAACAGATCTGAGGAATGTTTGCCGAGATTTAACAAGTTTGGATGGTACTATATGACACGACATTGAGTAACAGTGGGAGGCGTATTAGGGGACAGAGACAACAAGTCCTCTTGCCGCGAGTTTTGGGGCGAACCCTTCTGAGGTATTTATGGGGCGTGTGTCCTTGGCGGGAAATTTTCCAAGTTTCTTGATGAACCAACTTAGTTTCACTGTTGGTTAGTTGGGTTGAAAACTAGTACTCGGATTAGGGTTGTTGATTTTTTTGGACTGGAGATTGAATAAGGGCTGCTTTTGATACTAATTTGTTACAGGTGTACAGGTAACAGGCAGGTACAGTAACTGCCTGAGTAGGGTTGGGATTAAAAAAAATTGTTCTGCTTATTTTTTTATTATTTATTTTTTTTTTTTTTAACGTTTTTATTTAAAAAACCAAATGCCTTATTTTTTTGATTTTTATATTACTTTCTACAAATATCATGTTTCTCAATCGCTCGGTCGCGACCCCCAGTTAACCAACTGCTGAAGTCTGACTATCATAAAGTTCAGCAGATTGTAGTTAAAATTTTTTTAATGGTCTTGGGCATATTATTACATTCACATGATCTGATTATAATTATATATCATATATATAGCTATAATACTATATAATTTACCTACATATGCTATGTATTTAATCTCTTTAGTAAATATAAAATTATTATTTAATTAATTTATATATATATTAATATATATATATATGTATATTTATGATATCTTAGTTATATATATTCTATATATATATATATATATAAAGCAACCACTCCACAAACACAGGCCCTTAGCTCCCTCACCCCAACAGATTATCAAATGTCTTCAAGCGATCCCCATCCGCATTAGAATCCATCGCACAGCACATCGACATCAGACATAAGCATTTGACACTGTCCCCACATTTAATCTGTATTTCAAAAAAACCTTTCAATCCCCTCATAGATAAAACACAACAAAAAAATGGCTTCTAATTTTCTCACTAACCGTTATGCCAAGGGTCTCCACAAAAACAATCTCTCCCCACTCCATTAAATTACAAACGGCGTCCCACAGGGCACCATTTCTGCTCTTCTTTCCTCTTCAACCTTTTCACGGCAGACCTGGCCCATCCCCTAACCCACCAATCCACAAAACTTATCACATACCGCAGGAATGATATCAGCCTCATTTTGCAACATCCAGACACATAAATATCAGCACTCATCACACCAAGAATACCTTACAACAATTAGAAACTTGGACTCTCGAATAGAATGTCGCACTCCGCCTCCCCTCAAGCAGTTTCACGGAACGGTGTTTAGCACCACCATATCTTCACTCCACCCAGTAGTTTTCCTAAAAAACAACAATCTCCTCTCCCTAAACAAAACCCCAAAATTATTAGCAGTCTTCCTATGACACCACACATGACTTTTCTCCCCCATACTCGACCAAATCACCGTCATCACCCAAGCGGCAACTAACATTCACCCTTTGAACGACCTTTCCCAACACAACTTTTAGTGGACAGGAACACACCCTTACCACCACTTATTAACAACTCCTCAGAACAAACATAAACTAATGCATCCCCGCTGGTTCCCCGCACTGTCAAAATTCTAACATCAAAAAAATTACAAATCACACAAAACACTGCTCTTAGAATTATCACTGGACGCACTAAGACCACCCCCATCCAACATCTACATGACGAGACTTACATCCTTATTTTTATTTATTTTACATCTTATTTATTTATCTCATATTTTATTTTAAACTCATAAAGTTATTGATAATTCAAATTTTTAAAGTTTTCAACTATCTACTATAATTAGCAAATTTCAAAATTATTCTTTTAAAGTAAGCTTGAAAAATGCTTAAAGGGACGCTTTGTTCATTTAAAAATTGATGCTTTGTCAAAGTTCAATTTATTTAGAAAGACATATACAGAATATTCAAACTTAATTTTTTCAATATGATGGATAAAAAAAGAAAAAAGAAAACTAACACTTTACTTAAACATTGGCAGTAGGTGATATCAAATCGCAATATGTCAATGAATATATCCAGCAACTTGCTGTTGATGGTTGTCAAATATTGAAATCAATAATTGGCATGATAATTTAGAATTAGTTACGGAATACCCTACAGCATTAATAGAAAAGAACTGGATATTAAAACTAGTCACCATTATTGCGAATAATTGGAGAATAGACTACAGAGATTGAGCAAGAACGCTTAGTGAGGAATTACTGTTCATGGATACTGAGAATTTTAGTGAAGTAATGATTGAGTGGGGAGATGGGCGGTATGGAGGAATAACGACTATATAATGGTGGTCATAGGTTATGGCAGGCTGTGATTATATGGCGTTGATTATGATAAACCAACAAAACCTTTGGCAGAAATTGTCTTTGCCTAAGTTATAAGTCATAATAGAAATTAGAAAGTACATATGAGGCGAGACAAAAAACACATCTGAAGGGTGAAAAAAGTTATGACACATTAGAATTTGTATGCTCTTAGTCATGCAACGTTACTTTTATACATAAATAAAAAGCGTGATGTAAACTCATTAGATTGCAATAAGTTTCGCGAATTGGTGTGTTGTACTCATCAATAACTGTGATTTCATTGAGAAAAGTTTCATTATTTTAAAACAGGTCGCACTGCACATACAGCGCAGCATATCAAGATGGATTTCTTTCATACCCTTCTCAGCTGAAGTCTCCTATGACTTTTGTATCTGTTACCAGAGAGTGCCACAATGTGTGGACGAACTCTTTCGAAAATAGACACTCACAGCATAACACAGTTATTGAAATATTCATTAGTTTAGCGTTTATAATAAGCCCAGAAAGATACCAACTTGTTAAGTTATTGCACGTGATTTTAGATCCTCTGCATTCAATTGCTACTCCGAGTTAACAATATTCTTTGTATTGCGCTAATATGAAAAGAATACTATTTATATGCTTAAAGTGATACTTTTTGAAATGCCAAAGACCATAGACCCGACTCTAATTTATAGAAAAAAATGTACAATGCGCGCATTTAGAATATGTAAAACAAAAATTAGACAAAGTAATTAACTCTCTAACTCGTAGAATCTCCAAATTCATTTATTCTTTTCTCGCCTAATCTGGTATGATGACTCATAATACACAGTTCAGTAATCTACAGAATCAAGATTTCCTGGTTGAGTACATCTCTTCACCCTAGCCCAGTATGAAGTACTTACTCATTAAGAGACTCGCGGATAAACTTATCTACAAGCCCTCGTAAGAGTGCCTATCGATGTATTCGAGCTAGTAAATTTTAATCACATTATGATAGAAAAGTGAACACATATCATACATTGTGATACAGAGAAAATGATGTGCTGAGACGTCAGTGACTAATAACTGTCATCATACTCAAGAGTTCATTTGTCGGAGGTATTTTTACCTTATGTGCTCTGTCCGATAGATCTTGTGATATGTGTTGAATTAGTCAGAAAAGAATGATAGCTCCAAATGACTGATAACTGCAATATCATAGAGACACATAGAATACTTAAATGAAATTATGTTTAAGAAAAGTTAAGGAGCAAAATATTCCTCATCAATAAAGACTTCATTCTACCATCTGTAGATACTCAGATAATAAGCATTTTCAACTGGTCAAAATACAACTAAAAAATCGCTCTTTATATACATAATAGATAAAGTGATCGTCCTCTTACTAGCCCTATACAGCCTCGGTGTAAATAGTACAAATACACCATAGTTTTCAAAATCTGTTGTGAGAGTGATCATTTTATATCGTATGTTGGCCAGAAATTAGAGTGAATATGTTTTATCAACCAACATGCGTACAGTAATTGAGAAAAATCTGTTCGAAGAATTTCGTTGTATGCTAGAACAAGATTAACGGATGACAGCAAGCAAGAACTCTCTCTTAATTCTCACATAGAGAGCTTTTTGACATGAGCAAGAGAATGGATCTGATTTACTCAACTAATTACACACTACGGAATTGGGATCCTTCCACTCCAAATGTGAGGTGATCGCTTATTTTCAGATTTTAAAATAACTTTAACGAATTTGAAGATTAGATTTCGGATGAATTTGCTGATCAGTAAAATTTGAATAGTATTGATTAATTAATTTGCAGTCTCTACTCATGTTTTAGGAGAACTGCTAGAGTTGTTAAGAATACAAAATTATTATTGCCACAACAACTAGCAAAATGTAACCCAAGAGCTGCGATATTGTTTCTTACTGCCTAGTGAAATATACTATATAAAAAATATCACCCTCTATTAGAAATGTGTCTAACACACTATCGGCCTTTAGAGATTGTATCAGTATGACAATTGTTAGTAATTATGTATCTTTCTCTATCTGTGTATAGTGATTCATCACTAGACTATCATGATTATACAACGGAGGAAGTGGGCCTAATTCATACCTCTGTATCTCGGTCCTTTCTTCTTACGACATTCTTTCATACCTTATAGCGCAAGAAATACCTTGTCATCATTAAGATAGTTACTAACCAAGGTGATCGCAACAGGATCTATGAGATCTTCTCGAAAGAAATACCGTGGCACAAGAATAGTACACTTTTTACCAGCGATCTATCCCGTTACTGCTCTCTATACTGATTTCTTAGCCACACTGCAAGACCCTTTCAGCTCTGTAACGCCTAGTCATTTAAAACATTGAAAAAGGGTACCTTTAGGACTAAGTCTCTCTTTTGGATCGAGTCTAATATCACCCATCACTGTAGAGGTCTATCTTGAGCATCCTCAACTCAATGAAATGTGACGAGTACGCAACTTACTTCTTGAATAAAAGATGAACTGGAAGAGGGTAAAACTTAAAGAGCTGATATTTCTCGTTCTAAAGAATCGCAAATCCTACTGTTTTATTTAAGAGAATGGTGTTCGCTATTAACGATAAATAACTACTCTCAAGGTGAAGAAGTGAGAATAGACTAATATTACATATACAAGACATAGGAAATTTGCGCCTCTCGCCACTCCACCTATGCACCTCAAACGAGTGTACATAAATCAGGATGTAATTTACCAGTTTATTTATAAGCAAAAAACGATACTAGTATGCAAAAATATTGATTCTTTAGCAACCTCATATATTATATTGAATAATCATATTGAATAATTTAGCCTCTTAGTGTTTAAGATGAGTATGTTATTTAAAAGACTAAAAGCAAAAGCCATGATGTAGTATGAAAGAGAACGTGGAGAATGTATTCTCAACCCTGAGGTGTACAACCCTTATATTCTCAGATATATAATCATAAGTGATGCAAGTCTTTGGATACTATTGCTCATGCTACTCATTTTTTATAAAAATGCTATATTTATAGCTACGATATTAATGTATGTATCATATAATTTTATTTATCTAATTTATATAATATAATTTTATGATGCTTTCCGGTACCTTCAAATGATTTTTTTATTATTAGTTTCTGAAATATTAGAATATATATTTATGCTTTAAATTAATTATGAATATATATGTAAAGATTCGAATTTTTTTATCTTTCACTCTTAGAGAATGCGGAACTACAAAATTGGCAGAAGCGACTTATCACTCGTAAAAAAAGTTTTTAATATATAACTACGAAATTGTCGTATCTCAAGTCATTATAGCATATAAGAACATGAATAAAGATGTTTAGTATAACAGAAACTCTGATGCGAGTGAACGTAGTGGTGATATCTATACGGATTTAAGGACAAATAAGGCCAACAATATAGCGTTATTTCAAAACACGAAGTGCAAAAAGCAAAATGAGAAGCTCAATCACAAATAGACAGTATGAAAGTAGGCATTGAGAGAACAAAAGAATAATTACAAAAAAGATATAATGCAAACGTAGAAGAAATCAGATAAATATATGAGTTAAAACAGTAAAGCACGAAAGTTAAAGACTCTCATAAGTAGAGAAGATGTATAGATAAGTTATTGAAAAGCAGAGTGCATAGCAGAACTAGTACCATAAAAGGATAGTGTTAAAGGCTTGCACATAGATATAATTAGCTCTCAGTAAAACATGTATAGTAACAAAATTATCCTCCGTGGATTTGTCAAATTTGAGTTGTTATATACCGATATACACTCCTATTGATTTACTGATTTACCGCTTTAAGGTATGAATGGTATTGAAGTAAAAGCTCAGTAAAGCAGAGTAAAGTTATAAAACAGTAATAAGCAGAGGTAATAGCAGTAAGCAGGAGTTAAATAGCATAGATAAAGCGAAAGTTCATAAGCTCTACTTTTACAAACGTTAGATAGAATATACAGAGATGAACAATGCTAAAATAAAATCAAAAGTACATAACTTATAATCCCCTAGGTTGTTAGTAAAAACTACCATCTATTGTATTTAACTGATATTTCTAACTGCTTGTAAGTATTAACGATAATGATATTTAAAGCTAAGTAAAAGCTCAGAAGAGTTAAAACAGTAAATGCTACAATGAGAGTATTAAAGTCAGTGTAAAGCAGGAGTAGTTATATAGCAGTAAAGCAGAGACGTAAAGCAGTAAAGCAGTTAAAAATCAAAAGTCAATACTAATCACGCCTATATGTATTAGTAATTAACACCTCTCTATATGAATTTACTTGATTTACTGCCTTTAAGGTATGTCAAAAGTATATGTTTTAATATAAAAATTTCTTACATTTGCTAGTAGAAAATGAATGGAATCTAGTAGTATAGTATGTGAAATGAATTCTTTTGAATAGTTTTAACATTAGATATGATTATTTCTCATCGTTATCGCGCGGATATTTTGTGCGTTGCTGTACCCCGCACGCAGGGGCGGCGAGGTACGCGTGGGATATTTGCGGCCTGGGGGCGCCGCGCGTTACGGCGAAATATTATGCGCCTTGCGTGTAGTACTGCACGTGCGGGCCGAGTGTTCGCCGGCATGCTAGGCTAACCTGGCGGAAGCGCGGACAGTTCTCACGAATGTAACGCATTTTTCTCAGGTAACACTGATCCTTCCAACAAATGATGTCAGAGCTCGCCATCTCTAAGCTCGTAAAATTCTGGGCACATGTATATACAGTGTTATAGAAATCCATATGTGATAAATAAACTTTTATTAGGAATCACAAAATTATTTAGCAAGAATAAATATGAGTAATATGCACCATTCGATTCCTCATACCTTATACAATAGGGGTAGACACCAATATTAGGACTATTCGGGGCTCAGGGGAGGCTAGAAAAAGTAACATTGTAATAATAAAAATGAGTTGGGACTATATTCTTCTTGTCTTACTTTATAGGTGCCAGCTACAGACACTTGGCATACTCTTATTCACTCACTATGGCATCATTGTGATACATACTTCTTTTAGGCCACTCACTTGGCACTCACTTGGTACACTCTCCTGGACACTCACCAAGGCACTCATAAAATATACTCATGAGAATACACTAAGTAAATACATCACTAGTATACTTCTACTTCTACTCGTGATGATGTGAGGTAACCACTCATAAAGCTGTACCAAATTCAACTGTTCATCATAATGTGGAAACAGCACTTTGTTAATGACGTTCAATATAAAGAATGAGCATCTAATAATGCCGCATTTCAATATAAAAATTGAAGCCATTTCAATAATAGATTGATAGTGAGGAACGTTGATAGCTATTAGAGTATGAGTGTACGCTGGGTGAAGTAGTATTAGTGGTGATAGGGCTGGGTTAGGAGTCTAGCTGTAGGTGTTAGTGAAGCTCTGGTAGGAGTCATACGGATGTAGTAAGTGTCTTGTGTGAAGTCTTAGGGTATAGGCTGCCAGCGTGTAGAATCTGATTGAGAGGGTGGGCGGGAGGCCTCTACGGGGATTAGGTGTAGGGTTGGTGAACGCCTAGGCGTGTAGGAATGCGATTCAGGTGTAAGGGCGTAGTTTGGAAGCGGTCTCTACCGCTGATAGGCTGGTCGTACGGCACTTAAGTGTTAGGCTTTGGTGTAGGGGCTGTGGGTAGGAGAGTACACCCGCGGACACCCAAATACCCAGAAGAGCGGGGGTTCCGGGAGACCCTCCGCAGAGGGGGAAATAGTTACCTACCCCGTAGTTCACCTGGTAAGGCGCAGAGACCCCGACTGCCTGCCAGTCGGTGTTTGGTATACCCTTGGGGGTATTCTTTAGTAAAAAAAAAAAATCTAACTTACTACTACGTGAGTTTATTTTGACGAGTAATATATAAAAGTCTTAAATACTTTTCTGCTCATATTACTATAATATTAACAGATAATTTTTTTTTTTTTTTTTACATTTTCGACGAATTTAAATTTTACCAGGATTTCCAAAAATGTATTTCCTTTTCGCTGTAGCTATATGGAGAGGAGGATAGGATTTTTTTTTTTTATAACATTTTCCGCACTAAAAATTGGACCCAGCATTCCAGCAATGTATTCCTTTTCCGGGGCGTTAGCTTGTGTTAGTGTCGTTATTTGGGAAGGACTATGTCGGGTGTATGGTTGTGCGTACTCTTATCTGGAGGCGGGGAAGCTGTAGGCTTTAAGCGATGTATGCTAGTGTGTTGTGTGATGTAGTTATGTGAGTGCGGTTGTGACGCGCGTGACGTACGCGCCGTCGTAGTGTAGAGTGTGACCGAAATATCTAAAAAATAGTGAGTAATACACCCTATATAGATGGTGGCTATAATCAAAAATTAGGGTGAGGCCTAAAAATAAATTGAACTAATGGTCGAAAACATTAATTATTAGTGGAGGCGCTAATAAATAATAGTAAGGTATGGCTCAGACATCTGATATTACTAACTCGGTTTAGCTTACTGCAAACCGTTTGGCGCTAAATCCCTTCTTCGTAAGGGTTGCAAAGAATTTAAGGTTAGCGAAAAATTATAGGGTTGTAACATAAAAAATAATTAGTTGAGCCTGGTGATACAAAAAATAGGGTTGCCCAAAATAATTAGGGTATACTGATCAATAAAAATTAGGTGTCTCTCAAAAAATTAGGGATACCGTAAAATAGATACCGTGGGCCTATAATATATGATACCCATGTGAAAGACTGGATAGACGTTATTGGTGGGAAAAGATAGTAAAGTCTGCCAAAAAGTAAGTATAGAAGCCCAATATAAAGAGCAAGGTTATAACATAAATAATAAGGTTCTCAAGGCTCCAAATAAATAGGTCAGAAGGCCTGAAAAAGGCAATAAAAGCAGTAGAACATTTGATTTCCACGTACCAGTTTGCTGATTACCTTCCAATATTTATTATAATGGTGATTACGAAGATATATGAGTCAAGATTCAGTATGGCTCAAAGTTAATAGATGGTATATTATAATGCTATAGAACGAAAGCTTTGTGTTTACGAATTCATAGTAAATCACTCCAGTATATTCTTCTGTTTTAGTATATATATATATATAAACTTATATATATATTATATATATATCTATAATTAATAATTTAATTATATTTAATATATAATGATGATATTATATATATTAATATTAATTATAAATATATATATATTATATATATATTATATATATATATATATAATAGTTAATATATATATTATATATTGATTTTTAAAAGTTATAATTTACATATATTATGATATTTTCTGTGATTCTTTTAATAAAGTTATATTATAATGAAATATGAATGTAATTTGAATGTTTACATGTTATATTTATTTTGCAATATAAACATATAAAATAGTTTACAATAAGATTTACTAAAAAGTTGACAGTTTAAAAGTATTTAAATTTATATAAAAAATATATATACACAATATTAAATATTGGCTTTTCTATAACAAAAATCCAAAAATGAACATCTTAACAATCAAAAAGATTGATTTAAAAACTATCGAATGAATATTTTAGAGAAATATTATTAGTCGAATGACATAGAGTTTCAAGTACTTTTCCTTATTAGATGGATGCAACTTAATAGAATATACAATTCTTCAAAAATATATACTGACATGGAATGAAATATAAACCATGTAAGGGATGAAATTATTTATTAAAGAAGGATCAATTAACTTAACCCTACGATTCTAGTTACACTTATGTTTGACTATAGTACCCGTGTTAATTACTTTATTATTTATAATAAAAATAAACTTTTAAATATTGACAATGTCTAATGAAGTATTTTGATAATTATGGCCTACTCATTAATCAGAAAATATTCTATAACGTTAGTTTCAGTATAAATGGTAAAAAGCACAATAATGTAAATTTCGTTCTCTTGTTATTTCAAAATTTTGGAAAGTCTTCATAATCATTTAAATCTTTACGAAAGAATTTTTTCACAATCTTTCAGATTTTCATAAAAGAATTTCTTCACAAACATTTAAATCTTCACGAAATAATATCTCCACAATCACTAACTCAATCTATTATAATATGTATTTATAAAAGCTATCCCGTTCTGTATGGTTAAAAAGAAGATTGATCAATCTTATATATTATACTTTAACATAACACCTTTTAGAAAATATAATAAAGATAATATATTTTATATTTTTATTAGCATTATTATATTTATCAATTTTTATTATATAAATGAATATTCACTAATCATATTCTTTTGCTATATTTATTAGGTAATTACATTCGAGACTTGAAAATTGTCCTAAAGAAGATAAAGTAAAGAAGAATAATAACATAAAAAGGATTAGTAATTTATTATATATCTCTCTCTATTTTCATGATAAATATGTTATATATATATATATATAGTATATATATATAATATATATATATAAAAATTAATATAATATATATTATAACTAATCATAATATATATAATAATTGAGATACCTAAGTAGGAATATAAGGTTAAAGTAGATATAATATAAATAAGTAATAGTGAACAGCAAACAAATTGAAACTGAAAAGCCGGATTAAAGAAGTATTAGCTAGTAAATTATTCATAAGGTATGGACCAGATAAACCCATAATATCGATAGATAATTCTGTAAAGTGTAGTCATGAGTTTATTAAGAATACAGAAATTTTAATTAGTCTCGAGTGTGATTTTTGGCAGAATGTTTTTCTCTATAGTGCATGTATATATACTTTAAATTTCGATATTGTTTTCTATATATATCGTTTATCTACCAATACATTTCATATTCCAAAAAAAATTAATTTTATAACAAAACCGAATAAAATAAAACTAAAAATCTTAATTTCTCCCCTCTCTACACGACATAAAGTGTATTTCCAAGCACTGCGTTGTTTTGATATCCCCAATATTAGTTATCCGGTCCGTACCCCCATAGTGTCTTGTTGTGAGTAAAAAAACCGAACAAATTGAGGTTTTAGATTTTTCGTTCTTTTCGGAAACCAAAAATAGGGAGAGTCAGAAGATGAAGTTGAAAACATTGAGTCAGAGTACCACATAGTCAAAGCCTATCCACCCCTCTCATCTCTCCGTAATCAATTATATCAGTTATATTCTTAGATAAGCAGAAGAACATGCAGATCTCACATCTCTCGAGAGGACACAGTCCAGAATCACTCCACTATATTAGAACAGGTGTTAGACTCTCTATTTGAGAAAGTGTTGTCTCAAGTAACTTCAGCTGGTTGGACGAAGAATATTGCAAAATCCATTGCCAATGAGAAAAGGTAAAGTAATTCCCTTCTAAGAGAGAACTCAAGGTAACTCTTTCGATAAAAGCTAGGTTTACAGTTTAAATATACCGAGAGTACTCAACCTCCCAGGTGCTAAATCATCATAACTGCGATTGACGAATGTTGTGAGATATAAAGAATATGTACTTATTAAACATAATTTGATTTAACGTATCTTTATATAAATAAGTACCTGTGAAATATAACGTATATACAACTTTTGAATTTTTGTACTTATGTGTACTCGCGAATTTACAAGTCTAAAATTTACTTTATCCGAAAAAAGTATTTTCTGATGAAGCATTCTCTGGTATCAAAGTATCTGTAAATTATATTCATAATTATTATTTGCACTCAAGGCATTAAAATAAATTAATAGATTTCTTAAGATCCAGTACTTCCAGAGTCTGTCACACTCTCAACCTGTAAAAGTATTTCCCCATCCATATTATGAAATAATTTAAATTTCGTTATTTAAAAATGTGAGTAAATCATTAGTATTTTGTACTTAAAGAGAAATGGCGGTGGCGGAAACCGAGCGGCGGCGGTGCGTGAGACGCAGCATATCATGCAGGGAAATAATTTTTTCAGTATAATTTTTTAGCGTAAAAAAAAGGTGTACTCTAGAGTTTTTCACAATAGTTTTAGTATATTCTTTAATTTTCATATTATTTTAAGTGTGCTCTTGAAATTTGCCCATTACTTTAAGTGTAATCTGGAAATTTGTACATTACAGTAAGTGTAATCCTGAAGACTTCGAATTTCTGAGAAAAGCACCATGATCCCCAGTCCTTCAAGGAGTACCAGACATCATACGTGCTTTTCTTATGTCAAAACTTCAGCAGTCTTCAACCTCTTGGATTTGCTTGAAACTTGAAAGTTGGAAGACCTGAATGATTTGATTAAGAATCTGTGTTTCTTCACTATTTCTACACCCTATTTATTTCATAGTACTTACGTCTGCTTTTCAGTATTACTCGGAAATGTAAAGCCGTTTCTGATGCTTTCGTCCTCTCTCTCTCTTCGTGCGACCGTAAGGTAATACCGTACGTCTTCCTCTCTCTCTCTCTGTCTCTCTCGTGCTTCTCTCGTCTCTCTCTCTTGTGTACTCTCTCTCTATCTTTCTAATATACGCTCTGGATAATGAGACACATAATAAATAATTATTGTACATATATATAAGTAAAAGATAATAATAAATATTATAGATATAAATAGTTAATAAATAATTATAATAACTAAAATTTTATATACAAAGAATAATGATAAATATAACAACTATTTATTGGTAACTATAAAAATTGTACATCTAATATTAATACAGAAATAAAATAGTAAGAAAAAATAGGTAATTAGTGAAAATAATCATGTATATTTCATGATACAGATAGATAGAACTTAGAACGGACTCCAACAAACTCGAAAAACGTTGTGGAAAGATGTTATTAATAATTATTAGATATGAATATAATTAAATATATATATAATTAGAGCATATTATAAAAGAAAATTATATAATATCATCAAGATATGAATAGCCTCATAATAGTATTAATGGCTAATTAGTACTATTAATATATACAAGGAAGGCATAGAATTCATATAATAAGTTATAAATATTAGGAAGAATTAGGATTATAACCAAACTGTTAGTTATGATGGATATTATAATACTGATATTGAATAATTGATTTACCCAACTGATTTAATTTTATAGAAGGATAAAAAAGATAAAGTTATAATACAGTATATAAACAATTAAAGTATTTGATAAGGTTTCCCACATATGCGATACTGTGTGGAAAAAAACTCGAGAAACTAATTACAAACAGACAAACGTAAAACGTTTATACAATATCTTGTTGTTAAGAAATCACTGCAAATATTATAATTGTCACATTAATAGGGTGGCATTCCTACCTATCACTACTACCAATAAGAAAGGATATTCAAAGAATGCTTGCTTATACCATTTATAAAATATTGAAGATAATTTATATAGACGGTTTTTCAAACTTATTGCATAGGACAAAAAAATAAATAAGTGCTTTAGTACAACGCTCTAAGATAGATATTCCCATATTAACACCACACGTAGCTTAAGATATGCTAGGTTCAAATTAATAATAATAATAATAATAATAATAATAATAATAATAATAATAAT
>JABUQX010129084.1:0-2500 GCA_015478945.1 Trachelipus rathkii | reverse complement strand
ATATATATATATATATCATCTTCAACTTTTCCTTCCCACATATGGTGTGGGTTGGTAAAACTGGGAAATGTATTTTATGATCCTAAATTTATGAAACAGAAAAAGACAAACTTTCTTTGTAATGGTGAATTTTCAAATATAATTTAATTAATATTAACAAAAAAGTAAAAAGAAATTGATATATATATTGTGCGCAGCGCGAGTGAGCTCTTACACGGCAAAGCTCGCGCACATTTGAAATGTTTTTATTTTAATAATAATAATAATAATAATAATAATAATAATAATAATAATAATAATAATAATAATAATAATAATAATAATAATAATAATAATAATAATAATAATAATAATTATAAATTATAATAATAATAATAATAATAATAATAATAATAATAATAATAATAATAATAATAATAATAAAGCTAAATTTATTATTAAATTACTTTTTTTTTTTTTGTGAAGCTCAAAATTAATTACTGTAATATCTTTTTTTATAAATAAAGTGAAACCAAAAGGTCGAAAACTTAGGGACAAAAATGGCATGTTTAAAATTAATAGAATATAGATTAACAAAAAAAGTAAAAAGAAATTGATATATATTTTTTGGGCTTCACACCTAAGCTTATAAAAATGAGTAAGCTTAGACAATTTATTTCAGTTTAAATTTGATGTATGTACGTAAAGTTTGTAGAAGGAATGTAGAACGTTTGACACTTTTTTAATTAACGAACACCGTATGGTGGTATACACGATGCCGAGGATGCATTGCAGACCGCGCGCTCCCGGAAACACCGGTGCCTAAAATAAATATTAATTCTCCTTTTCTGTACACAACAATGAAACAACGCAACCTTAGAATAGGTAAGCTTAAAATTTTCCCTTTATATGTGATTTTTACCTCATCGCCGTAAAAATTCCCTCACCTTAAAACTGTGTTCGTAGAAAATTTGCATGACCCTAATCACCTTTATATATATATATATATATATATATATATATTTATAACAGTATATATATATATATATATATATATATATATATATATATATATATATATATATATATATATATATATATATATATATATATATATATATATATATATGAAATAGTAGAATAGGGGCAGGAAATTATTAGTCTCTTAAAAGAAGTATATTTATTGAAATCGTTGTTACCTATATATATATATATATATATATATATATATATATATATATATATATATATATATATATATATATATATATATATATATATATATATATATTATCATATAAAGAAAAAGTATTTATATATATATAAGGGTACTATATATATATATATATATATATATATATATATATATATATATATATATATATATATATATATATATATATATATATATATATATATATATATATATATATATATATATATATAAACTTAAGATTCTGTCTGACCTGAAATCGATATTTATCGATATTTAAGTTACAAATATCGAGGAAACCCATTTGGGAATGAACTAGATGTTTTGACATGGGCTATATTCCTTTTGGGCATTATTTGACCGTTTCAAATTAAAATATTTATATATAAATACTAAACGTCATTAATTTTTAACATCTGAAGAGTGAGGTCCACATAATTTTTTGTTCCTATTTTAAAAAATTTATTTCAACTTTGTGAAAATGATTATATAGTTTTAGCATTCTTGCAACATTTTGTTTCATAGTAGTTTAAAAGGTTTGTGAAAAGTGTTAGAAAAAATTGAAATTACGTAAATGATTTTATAGTTTGTTTCATAGTAGATAAAAAAGTTTGTGAAAAGTGTAAGAAAGAATTGAAATTACGAAAATAGGAGGAAAGTTTTATTTTTATGTTAATAGTAAACATTGATGTTCCAAGTGTTACTGCAATATATTATTTTTTTCCAATATTAGAATATCCTACAGTGATGCGCTTTTAATTATCTAGCTTAGGTCTACGTTTACGGCAATGATAATCCATCTAGGTTAGGTCTAGGTCCTACGGCAACGACGATCCGTCTAGATAGGTCGTACTGTACGGCTTTTTAAGTGTAGGTTATGATAAAGTTTGGTTAGGTACACTAGATCTAGGTTTACGGCAACGACAATCAATCTAGGTTAGGTTTAGGTCCTACGGCAACGACGATCCGTCTAGATAGGTCGTACTGTACGGCTTTTAAGTCTAGGTTATGATAAATTTTGTTATATATATACACATATATATATATATATATATATATATATATATATATATATATATATATATATATATATATATCGATATCGATATATTATCGATATATCGAAAGCGTATCCTATGTATATGTTTACCATATATATATATATATATATATATATATATATATATATATATATATATATATATATATATATATGTTATATATGAAGCGGCGCACGAAAAATATGAGTTAGTTTCACGATAAATGCGAAAACTATAAACACCCATCTGAAATCGAACGAAGTACAAC
>JABUQX010129083.1:0-24854 GCA_015478945.1 Trachelipus rathkii | reverse complement strand
CATTTTATTAATCAGAGACATTTTTTTTCATGAAATTAAAAAAAATAATATACGCTTTTTTAAAAATTTAAAAATTATTGAAGTTATTTATTATATAATTACCGTTTTTTTTATTTAAAGTACTCCGAGGAGCGCGCAAAGGTTCCAAATGTTGAATTTTTCTTAATTTAACTAAAGGATACCCCACGGTAAACAACAAGATGGACAGATCGGGTTTTCTCGGCTTCGGGGGACGACGGTGACTTGATCCCCCCCTGTCGCTCCGTCGGCTCGAGCCCACTAAAAGGAAATCAAAAAGAAAAAGTACCATTTTCTCTAGAGCCAAATAAAACAAAACCACTATTTGTAACTCTTGGCTCTCATATTACTGCTTGGAATGGAAGGTTTGATGCTGAAGAGAGTCGTTGCCAGACCGAAAGGATATACTTAATATTAATGGTTGTTTGTTACTTTATTAAATTATTAGGAATAAAATAAAAAAAATTTGTTTCATCGATGAAATTGCGTGTCTTTAAACAAGTGTTATTTATTTATTTCCTGTAGCACTTATAATTTTAAAGTTACATGCATGTGGCTCTCGGGATGCTTGGCCATATATTATTATATTATATATATATTATATATATACTATATATATATATATAATATATATATATTATATATATTATATATATTATATATATATAATAATTATATATATATATGGTATTGTTCTTATTTTGAATCAGTTCAGTATTTCTGAAAAAAATTTCTAGTTCAAAAAAATCTAAGTTTAGAAAAGTTAAGTTAAGTTAAGTTTTTTAAGAAAATTCTTTCAGTGGCAAGCTTCTTTTGGATAATTCCAGAAGACTTGCCACTAGAAGAATTTTCTAAAAAATCTAACTTAAACTTAACTTTCTAAAACTGTAAAATTTTTTTGAACTTAGAAGAAATTTTTCAGAAAATATGAACTTATTCAAATATAGAACTTTCCCATATTATATTATATATAATATATATATATATATATATATATATATATATATATATATATATATATAGTATATATATATATAATATATATATATATATATTTATAATATATATATATAGTATATGATCCTAACAGGCGCGGCTTTAATTTTTCGAGGTCCGTCATCGGCTATTCGGCTTTGCCACCTAACTAGTGCGTCGTCGGCTATCCGACTGCATTTTTGAAAACCTCAGTGCGGCATTAACTATGCGGCTATTCGGCTATCTTACGGCGATACCGTTAAATTACAAAGTAAACTTTTGCGCGATAACGAAAGCATGCCTTTACATTTTAAACCTTTTATAAGATAGTAAAACAGATTCATTTTTAATTTTTTTATTAAATGTTAACTACATAAATAGTTAAATACTTTCATAGCTATAGGTCCTCTTCCTCCTCCATGTCCTCCTTGCTAATCACTTCCTGCAGGAGGTCCATATTTCCTTTGAGGAAAAGAAGGTCCTCAAACCTTTCTTTCTTCAAGGACGATCTCTTGGCCCTGAGGATGTCCCAACCCGCGCTGAAGCACCTCTTCCACAGCTGCTGAACTAGCAATGGGGGTATTATATTTTATAAAATAATTATCATATCTCCCCTATGCTGGTTGGGGAAACAGGAAACAGGTCGGATCTCTCTGAGAGGCACCCACTCCCCCATCGGACTTACGTATGACGATTGTCCACATCCTGTGGTGGCTTGCTCCTGCGTTACCCATACTCTAGAAAACAATTTACTGAATAGGATTGCGTCTGAATTGTGGGGTTCTTTTTCTGTTGGCTGGCGAAGCTGACGCTGCTGCTGTTTCTCAGTGGGTTTGATGGAGTCCCCTATCTTCCGGGTAATCCTGTCCCCGATCTCCTCCAGCATGTCAGGTGCAATACTTTCTAGGGCCTTAAGGGTGAAGGAGGGGTGAAGGGCAGTGGCCATAAGGAGACCCCTATTCTGAAAGAGGTGGCCAAACCTCTTTTATAGCCACTGAGGAGGGCCTGACTAGTGGCCTTGCACTACACCAAGATGATATTTTTCACTTTCTCCTTCAAGGCCTGGTCAATTCATCAACCAAAGTTGGGGGAGGAGGGTGCCCCATCTTCCCCTTTCTTTCTTCCCCCTGAAGCATTATAAACTTTTTATCATCCTCAAATTTGCGTGGACCAAGTGTCGTACTCGTTCATACCTGGAGAGTGAAATTAATATATTGCTTACTTACCGTAAGCATAATTGATTATTATATAAAAACCAGAAACGAGAGCGAGGTATCTGTATGGAATAGTGCGAATAGAATCAAGAGTGCAGGGCTTGTACAGATGGACAAGTCTGAGGGCGTTCTTCGGCAGGTTAGGAGGATTGGATAGATGTAGGAACGAGTGTTTCATGGACAGCGTGTCTTGCGGAGTAGGGAAAAGACTGCCAAATTTGCTGAGGATTTTGTTAAGATGGTGTGGACATGTGGAGAAGGTGAGAGCAACACCATATTGGTTTAAGGAAAGTTTTATGAACGAGAATGTTGGAAGTGGTGCCTGTTCGGACGGACCGAAAAAGGTAGATATATTTCAGTTATAGAGATTGTTTAGATAGTAGCGATATGAGTGTCTGGGGCAAGCAGAGCGGATGGTACAGGTACAGAACAAGGATTAATGGAGGGGGTTTGGGTTTGTGGGGAACTTTTCATAATTTAATAAATTTATTTAAATTATAAATAAAAAATATTAAAGAAGCAATTGCGTACTAAAAATATACTTGTATAATTGTACTCGACGCTTCTACACTCTGTTGGAGAGGGGTTAACCTCCCTTGGGGCTGCTTTGATGGAGGAGTTGTGGTTACGGCATCCATTTGGTTTTCGACCCTTAAAACTCCAGAAGGACCATCACACTATCACATGTAGGGTAGCTTCCATCTGCAGAAAATTAAAATAGTATAATTATCGCCATTAAAATATTACCTGGCTATTAAACAACCGCCACTTATCTGTACATTAATCGTCAACAATTTCTTACGCTAAATTTCTTTTTTAATAGTAACTGACTACTACTGTCACCCCTAGGAGTCTTCAGTTTTCCTTTTGGCGACAAATCTTGATCTGGTATGGCCACCACTCGGGGCCCTTGTTCTGAGTTCCACAGGGCTTCGGATCTTAGCTTACTTGTGTCCTCCTTCCACTGTTGAGCCCCCCTTGCTCCAGCCCATAGCGATATATCACTTCATCATCTGAGTCGTGTCTCGCCAACAGAGTTGAGTGTCGTGCTGCACTGAAACAATACGGATAATTCTTAACATCAAGAAATTTCAAAGATTATATAGTTAAATCTTAACATGACAAACTCTTTAATTCCCTTGCAGCTGGTACGAGTAATTATTAATACATTCATTATTATATAATTAGCATGTTAGCACTAGTTTTCGCGAATTCTACAGTACCTGCACCTGCGGTGTTGAGCGGCTAGAACTTGGGTTTGGTCCACCTCAGCCCTCAGAGAGCTCCTGGAGATCACAATCTCCAAGTCAGATATCAGGGTCCATTCAGAAGGTTTCCGGGTCCTGTTGGAACCTCACCAAAGGCGTCTTGAAAGGCTGCCACGTAGTTGGGTGCCATTGTCCGTAAGTGGTGGCCTTCACGCTTACGTGGCATGCTAAACTCATGCATGGAATCTCGTTGATTATTTCCCCAGTTAAAACTGGTGAGTCTTGCCTTCTAAAAAAGGGACAATAATTTAAAATGTTTTAGTTTGTAAATTAAATAATATTTTACACCTCAGGGCAGCGCCCTATTCTATTAAGTGAAATACTCTAGAATGACAAAATGTTAACTTTTTAATGATTTCTTACTTCACCTCCCTGACCGCCAAAGTTGCATGGCAACTTTGAAGGTTGACCCGTCAATCAGTGACTGTTCCCACTATATTCCCAAGAGGTACGCTATTGATGGGTGCTGGTCCAAACTGTCGGCTTTAAGTAGGCCATCCCACTTCTGTTGTGTAGAGAGCCGTTGCTTTTATTTCAGTCGAGTCTATCCCCTTTTGTCATCAGCCTTTCTCTCAATTATCCTGCCCTCAAAGTCCTCTCTTTTATGGTGTGATGAAACTCGGTAGATTAATGAATGGAATAATATAAATCATCATCCTGTCGTGTATTATACTTATGGTCGGGGTAATAGATAGAAACGGTAGTGAGGTTAAATTATTATTTATCCAATTCAAGTTCTAATAAAATCAGTGGCATCAATATTTGAATGGATAATGAACCACCTAATTGATGTGAAATAAAGTAATTATATAGATTAATAAATTCAATTATATATTTTTTAAATTATTTTTAATTATAAAATATTTATTTTAAAAACTTGTAAGACTAGCGAAGTGCTCGAATTCAACTAATATATTATAATCCTGTATATAGAAAATGAGTTAAAATGAGTTCAATTAAAAAATATTAATTTTTCTATCTTACTTCTAGAATCTGATTCATAGAACACTTATAGGTATGTACCTTGTCTTGCTCTCTTGCTGGTAGAACTGAACTGTTGACCTTGAAGCTTTCATCTTAAGTTGACAATTCTGCGCTATATCGAGACTCACGTCTCCCTTGAAACTTGGAGCTGACGCTGCTTGATTGCTTAAGCCCTTACATATGGCCTGCCCCAGATAGAGTAGTGAGGGAGATAATATGGTCATGTTGTCATTCTGTCTTTATAGGCTTATAAAACATTATATCAAACTTAATTAGCAATGGTATAAACTGCCTTTTATGTTTAATAATTATCAACTTTGTTAATACTATAATAGCACTTTTCTACTATAGAGTGTTTAAATCTTGATAACTAATTAACTAGGAACACCAGTTAGTTGTTGTGATTTTATTTGAAATTATTTATTTAGAATAATTATTTAAATTCTTCAATGCTAATTATTATTGACATGCTGAGGTGGGTACCTTGTTCTGGGTGCTGTGTAGGTATAAAGGCCTCCCCTTCTTCCTACTATTGGCTACAGTACCAAGAGTGGTTAGGAGGATGTATTTTTACACTTATAGGTCCTAAATCCTGATGTGAATCTCCTTAAGAGACCAACCCTCTATATCACTACTTTTCTCATCAGTACCTTTCTAAAAATTATTTTCAATAGAAAAATGAAAAAGAAGATAAATAATATAAAAGATATAAGTTTTTAATTTTTTTGAAATTCAATGATAATAAATATTTCATTTCATTAATAATTTCATTATAAAATTATGTGCTAAAATAAATTTTTAAAAAAAAGTGATTGTTCTATTCAATTTTATATTATTTAAAGGATTTATATTTTGTATTACTTTATAGTTATTACTTCTTTACTTCTGTCTCTTATCTTTAGTCTTTAGTCTTTATTTTACGTATAATATATATATTAAAGCATGGAGGCGGAGTTTCTATACCTCTCAATCACATTAGTGAAGAAATAGCTTTTCTAAAATCTTTATGACGGCATCCTGTGCCCCTCTATTCGCTCTTTTGATGTTTCCAGGACCTCGTCTCTCTCATACAACAAGGGTCACTATATAGTTGACTAGGATTAATCTAGTAGAAGTTCTTAATGTGAGGCTGTGTCCATGGATTCCACAAGCTCTGCATTTTAAAATCTGGTTATTAAGAGAGCTGCTCTCTTTAAGTCTACTACTGGTCAAGCTCGAGGCTGGATAACTGATCTCCTAGAATAACACCTTCTGGTCCTAGTCAACCAAATACTTACCGTATCACCATGTCATTTAATATATCTTATATTGAATAATTTTATAGTTATTAAATACTTTATATACAAATTTATATATATAATTAAAATTTCTTATAGTATCATTGATCATAATAAAATAAATTCTAATTAATATTATTATATATATACTATACTTATATATATAACTATAAATATAATATATGTAATATATTATTAAGCTTAAAATATATTTATTAATATATATATATTATATATATATATTATATATTATATTTTACTATATTTAGATTATATATATATATTATTATTATAATTAAGATTTTATATAATTTAATTTAATATAATTATAATAGTATATATGATATATTATTAATTTGTTATAATACATATATATATATTACTTACTTAAGTAATTAATTATATACTTAGTAAAGGGTATTATTATTAATTTACTTAATTTAGTTATAGTTATAATATTAATTAAAATTTAATATTTTACTTAAACTATTTATATAAACTATATATAATTTTTAAATATAAACTAAATACCTTAATTAATATATATAATATAATCAATATATATGACATAATGAAACATCAACAATAAGTGATATACCTTTCTCTGAATAAAACTGTATCATATTATATATTATAACGTGTTTAACAAACAGGTGGCATTCTTATTTCATTTTCTTTTAGGCTTTTGACTACATATCTATTTATTCTATACTTAGTATATATATATAGGAACTAAGACTGAAAATATTATTTAACACACTTTATCTACTATACTAAACAATGCACGCCTTATTTTTCATTATACCCAATATAAATAATCCCGTTTTTCGAAAGTGATCTTGTCATCAGGAGTAAACGTAAGTTAATATATGAGGCTTATCACTTAATTAATATTTTAAATAAATAATTCCATAGCCGTTAATAACGCTGTACCGCTCGGTACATAATAATAAGTGCAGTGCGTTAATTTATAAATTATGTCGTTAGGCATTTGTCCGTAATACTATTTTAAAAAAAATTTTCGGCTACGGACTACGGCTATAAGAATTGATAGTGCGCGTAGCCGATTAGTACCGAAATAGCCGATAAAAATTGTATTGCGCATATATATTTATATATTTTTACAATCCACAATAATGATATTAATATAATATATATTATATATACTTTAATTATTTAATATATATTATATTATATAGTATAATTAATATTATATTATTACTATATATATATATAATATATATTATTATTATATATTATAATATTATATTCATATATAATTAATATAAATATATATATATTATATATATTAACTATATATTAAAATTCTAATAGTATATAATATATTTTATCATAAATTTCTATTTAATATTGAGTACCTATGTTTTCATTATAGCTTAATGGTAAATAGATGATTTGTATTTCAAGTATCATATGATAATATAAAGACTGGTCTTAAAGTATTGCGTATTAGAAAACTAATAATTTATAGAGACTTATATACATATATATAATTAAAATTATATTGATATATATTATATATATTATAATATATATATAATATTATATAATATTATATATTATATTATTTATTTAATTAATTATATATAATATATAATATATAATTATATATATATATATATATATATTATTATATTATATATATTATTATTAATATATTAATATTATATATTATATTATAATATATATATATATATTATATTATAATATATTATATTATTATTATTATACATATATTATATATATATATATATTTTATATATATATATTTTATAATAGGAATAATTATTTATTATAATTAATACTAAAAAATAATAAATTATTGATAATAATATTAGTTTTAATTAAGCAAATTAAATTAATGAAACTTTTAAAATATACTGTCCTTTTTATGTTCTATATGCCAATTTTACATTTATTGGTCGTTTCATTATTTTAACATATTTATCCTATATTTGGTATGTGGAGTTTTGGCTATATTTATGTTAAGGCGCTCTCAATAAAAAATAAAAAATCGATCGCTAAAATATCATAAGTGATACTAGCGAGCGTAGCTACTGACGTGCGTTGAATTCTGAACGTAAACGCTACTAAACGTTCGAAGTTCGCGTTTTGATTTGTTATTTCTCCTGCGTAAAGGCGATACTTACTTACACACTTATATCGTATTACTTTAAACTGAAATCTTCGGCTTTCTCAGAATGTTCGGAGTGGAAAATGAAAAAATTCGTGCTATTTTTTTTGTAGTGATAATTATTTTTACATTAATAAAATAATAAACTTTTTTTCTAGATTAAAAAGATGGTCTTTCGTCTCTCTCGTCATCATTCAAATCTTCTCTGTTCTATCCGTATCGTCATCATATTTAAACTTAATATTAACTTTGAATAAAGCTTCGTTCTACATGTAAACCCTTTATATAACTAACTAAATTATTATTATATATATAAATATTTATATTATATATATTAGTATATATATAATATATATATGGTATATATATCTATATTATTATTATTATATATAATATTTGAATAATTTTATTATATATCATATGTTTTAATATTTTATAGAGTAATATTCTAATTATTATTTATAGTATCAATATTAATATACATAGAATTATATATCATATGTATTAATATATCTATGATGTGAATGCAATGTTATAATTATTTAGATACTCAGAATATTGAATCGCAGAAGTTATTAATAACGGCGGAGAGAGGTTGAACAATTTCTCCGGTTCCACAAGAATAATACGTGTGCGCCACCAGAATCTACAAAATATAATAATAAAGAGACGCAAACTATCCGATATTTCGAAGCGACAAAACCAGTTATTATTACGAACAAGTTTACATTATAATTTGATTATAAAGACTAATAAATAATTGAGTTTATTTGTTACGTAATATAATCTCTACTTACTATTATAGTTATTTTAAAATTATAATTTGATTGTAATTTAAATTTTAATATAGTTTAGAATTAGGTAATAAATTTATAAACATTTGAAATAAATAGCGTTTTCTTTATCAAAATTTGAGATAAAACCAATTTAGCATGTAACACACTTATTCATTATCTAAATCTTCATAACTTAATATTAAGGTAAAAGCGATAATAAACGTATGACAGGAATAAATAGAGTTAATCATTGAACTTATATAAAATCAATAAGTTATCGAAATCTAATACCTCTGCCTCGCAGGCATCTACAAACGAATGAAAGATATTAAGGTTTTCTAGAATCATAGCTGAACAACCCTCAAGAGGACAACACCTCATAACTTAATGGTAAAAACATTTAGCCACGGTTTTATTAAAAATTGAATAAATAATGAAATATATTATAATATTAAAAATTTATATAAATTAAAGATAATAAAAAAAAGTTAATTCATTAAATTACTTTTAATTAATATATTCCCATAATTAATTATAATTCATTATATTATAGATTATTATTTTTATTTTTTATTTTTATTTATAATTTATTTAATTATTATTATATATTTCATATTCTTATAATACAGCACTATGATTAATTATTACTTATTGTTTTAATATATTGATTTAATTATTATCTTAATTATTTTTTTTATTTTAATTCTATTTGTATTATTATTAAATTATCATTTTTAGTTAAATATTTTTTAGGATAGAATTATTTTCATTTTAAAATATAATCCAAGTGATTTAGGCTCGAGAGCAGTTCATCCGGTGGAATACTACTAGTATAATCACAAATATGGTGAATAATATAATAATAAATGATAATATAATTATAATGAATATCATTCAACCTTATAAATATATACTTACGCTAAACCTAATAATTTTTGATAAATTAACTATATCAAATTTAAACTGAATATAAATTGCTTAAGGTATTTAATCATTTATTATTCATGATACGTGAGCTCAAACAAACAAAAACAGTAGAACCTAATCGACAATTCATTTTGTGTTTGTACATAGAGGAAATTAGACCCTAATCCGGTGACAATCCCTTATAAGGGAGTTCTAGAGATTTATTAAATAATCTTGTATATTATATTATTTAATTTATTATATAGTAATCCTTGTCTGAAGTTTACCCGAGCTATATTATTAATTCGATATAATATATTATATATATTAATATTATATATATTATATATTATTTTATAGTTCAGCTTATCTAGAATAGCCACGATATCCTATTATATACTCCAAAAATCTATTTAACATCAGTACTCAGGAAATAGGAATACATTGCGTGGAATCTGGTCCAATTTTTAGTGCGGAAAAATGTAAAAAAAAAAAAAAAAAAAAATAAATATATATTCTTAAAAACCTACATTATAGCTACAGCTGAAAATAGGTAATATTACATTTAGGAAATCTCGTGTAAAATATTTGGATTAGTAAAATGTATAAAAAAATAAAATAAATATAATTAAAAAAAATATTTGTTAATAATTATAGTAAAAGATGATTAGAGGGCCTATTTAGGAGACCTTATTTATTAAATCATACTATCTTATTAAAAATTAAATAGATACTTTCTATTAAATTTTGCTTTTTTTTTTATTATTATCGAGGTGAACCGCTTAATCGTGGTAAGGAAAGGCCTACCTCAGAAGGGGCTCTAGCCAACGGCACCTCTGATGGGACAAGGAAGTCGGGCGGCCGTCTCGCGCGCATTGCCCCGTCGCGTGCACCAATATAAAGACTCAACTCAACCCGCGCGTAGTTACTACGCACTTACCTCCCCGCTCACCGGTGGCGAAAGAGGTGTCTCCTCCGTCAGACCCCCGCGTTCTCTCCTTCCTTTATTTGGGTGTCGCGATTTGGGTTGTGTCCTGCGCACCCCTCTCTCCTACGGGTATGGAAACGTCCCCCCCTGCTGTTCTACGTCGCTCCGAAGCCCCATAACATTTGCCGATGAAGGTTTTAAATTAATTACTACTAATTTCCTTGGTATTTATGACCAACAAAATAAGTAAATAATTTTTAATATATAATTTATATTATTAATATAAATAGAAATATTGAAATAGTAATAAATATTTATAAATTCTTACAGATTATTATCTTTAGCTACACTTCCCAAGGTGTCTTATTCTTAAGGTGAACTAAAAGAGATAGTCTCATATTAATTACCTTAAATCAAGATTACTCAGACTAACTATATCTAAATATTAAATAAATGGCAGTTTAATAAGAGTATTAGATTATCCTTTATGCTCCTCTATATATTACTATACTCCCTAATATACTAAATATTCAGCTCTACAGGCAATTAACTCAGGGGAGGTAGTATTTTTATGATTATATACGTTTCTAAATTTTATCTCCCATGTATGAAAAGTGAGTAATAAATATCTTGGTTAGAGTAGGCTAATTAGTTTTATGTTAAGTTCCGTTCTGCAGTTCCCATGTTATAATTTAAGTCTCACATTAATTTATTAATGCCCTACCTTTACCAGAATTATATATTATATTTATGCACCGCTAATTATTTACCTAAGTAAAGTATTATTGTTTAGTTGTTGATCTATTGAATATGACTCGACGTTGACTAATCCTACTCAGTGCTATGTAGTATATAATATCCTATATTATATATATATATACATGAATGTTTCAATACAAAAATCCATTATATAGCTGTATTACATATAATAAATTTAATACTAATATATTAATGTATACTATGTCCCAGCATCTCCCCCCATTTATAAAATAATTATAGCCAATTTTTATTATGTTCATAACTTTTTTTCTTTTGTTCCGCAATAAAAGTGGATCCAGTTCAATTTCCAGTCAAATGTTATTCATCTTTTCTTCAATGTATGCTAATATTGTAGTTTTTGAAGATATGAGAATATAATGTACATGAAGATAATATATTTTATTGTCTGTTAATTTGTATAAAATACCATTACTTACCCTAATTATATATATATATTATTAAATATATATAATTATTATAAATTTTAATATATATATATATATTATATAATTATTTTATATACAAACGTAAAGGTTAATAGTTATTATAATATTTCAAATATAAAAGTTAAATTACTAATAATATTTTGTTGCATATAACTAATATATATTTTATATTATAACTTATATATATATAATATATAATATATATATATGTAATATATAATATAATTATATTAAAATTATATTATATTATTATATTTATTATATTATATATATATATATTATACTATTATAATTATTATTAATAATTACTGGTGATAAACTATAATATATATATATATAATAATATATTATATAATGATTATATTTATATATATAATATATATATATATATATATATATTATATATATATATTAAATTATTACATAATTGATTATATTATTTATATAATATAATAAATATATTAATTATTAATATGTAGATACAATATATTATTAAATGTATTATATTATTATTTAATTATTAAGAGTAACATTAATAAATATATAACATATTTTAAAATTTTGAGAACCTCTTAATATTAGCATTTTAATATACATTAAATTAATATAAAGAGTTTACCTTACTTGTTTTTTGAAGACCGATGTATAAACATATTAATAAAATAACGGTGACCTGAGCTTAAATTTCGTATTGACTTTTACACACTAAGTCATATATAGTAAAACATAGTTGATATATATACCTAATTATTATATATGTTTCTAGTTAGCACTTACCATCATTTCATTTTAAGAAAACCCATGTTTCCAACATTTCTAGCTAATAACTATATAATATATTATTTATGATAATATAAATAAGCTATAAAATTAAAAAATATCATTATTTATTATATTTAAATATATATCTTATATATTATTATTAGTTAATATATTATTATATTATATATATATTATTAAATATTAATATTATATATATTTTGGGTTTTAAAAGAATTTAGATATTATAGATATTAGATATTATAGATTATATTACTTAGTATATATTAGTAATTAATTATTAATTAATTATAGTCTTTAGATGATATACCATAGAATGATTACTTATAAGCCCATCTCTAAGTTATTCTTATTTAATAAATGCACAATTAACTTTAATATCTATGTCTATCTAATAGCTAGTATATATTATACTATATATATATCTCAATATATACGGCTTAATCCTATTTTGGAAAATTTTTTCGGGAACTTTTGGATTTCTGATATGGATATCCGAGATATTAGTGATTCACATCTAAAAAATACCAAAACCCTATCGATATCTCTCTAGACTCCCTATATTTAAATAGTTCTCATCAATTTAAGTGTTCAACTACCAAAAAGAGTTTCAACAATATAATTTAATTTTTCGCACCAAGCATTCTACCCATAAAAAGAATATTTCGTCAAACTTATATGAAACAAATAATAAAATACAATGAGTTTTTAAATTTTTGTGAAGAACGGTGATCAGAACCCAAAACGTGATTAACAATTGCCAGGCTATAAACACTCTTTTTTCTTTCACCTCGTACAACTTAACAGTCTGACGGACCATTATTCGTGATTTGCTATCCATACTCTCGATGGTTCCAGTCGCCACAGATTTCTTATTCTCTCCCGGGTAGAGAAGCCGCTTGTCTCCTAAGAACGAATGACACCTAAACGAATTGAGGACCGTTCACTTCGTCCAATGCGAGACATGAAAAAATTATAAAAATACATTAACTTATACTGAATACACTATTATAATTCTAGAGAATCAGTGAATTACACTTTGATCTCGATATAGTAGTATTCTATGAATAAGTTGAACTACATAATTACCCTCATAGTATATATCATTAATATATTTACTTAGTTAATTTATACGTATTATGAAGGTGTATGTAACTCCCAGAGGTAACTTCATCAACATTTAACAATTTTGATAAAGAACTTTCTATAGAATTTAAATTAATGCTAATATCTTAACAACAAATAAATAAGTTTTACAATAAGATCTTGTTTTTGAAGACCATATTCATTCATTGTAACAATAAAAAATAACGTGCACCTTTTAGAGCGCTATATCAATTTCGTTTGCTTACACATACTAAATCATTAGAGACCACTAACAGTGATTCTATAATTACTATATATAGGGTTCGGCTAAGTCCCAGAACATCTTTTCATTATTTATTGAGAACCCTCTCTTAGCTCTATATTAGTCATAATTGATCCGCGACCGCTCAATTACACAACATATTTCTAAATGTGAAATCTCTTTCTGAAGCTACCTATCATTTCGAGAGTACTAGGTTGTAACTTATGATCTAGAAATTACGTAACTTAATATTAGGGATGGCCACAAAAATATCGATAGTATTTCGATATTCTTTGAGAATTATTTCGACTCGAGGATATTATTATCGTAATAATTTTATTTGATATAAGGTTGCAAGTAGACTCTACCATGAGTTTCTAGCTTCCAAACAGATATAATGCCATTGATGGAGCATTAACTCTCGCTAAATATTATTTTTCTTAGTGACATAGAATTGTAACAACTAATATTACTTAATGTCTATAAAATAATTCTTTGATTTTTTAAGCACAGGCCCAATATATTAAACATAAAACGAATTGGACTTGATAGCCCCCTTCCTAGAACAATTCCAAAATGCAGTCGTTACATACAAGATAACACTTTTTATGTGACCCATCGCTGATTCTATTTTCCGATTTACTGTTATTGTCACTGGCTCCCAAAGTCTCCACGGAGCGATTAATCTTTTCAATCCTCCTGAGAATCTCGCGTTTAGATGGTTTATGAATAATATGGCTGATTGTGTATGTACTCTCATATGAGAAACCTATAAAAATCAAATTAGGAACTTCGAAGAAGAGGAAAGGTAGTGAGTATTCCTTCATGAGGCAGACCGCAGTGAACCTAGATCTATGATCTCGTGTACTAATGTTGCTCGTAAGTGGACACAAAATTATACCACTCATCACCTATTGCAGATTACTACCCTCTAGGTGATCATTGAATAGTTTAACTTTAATTGCGAATTTTTAGTGAAAGTGCGTGTGTTTTTCAATATTTATTTATATTTTAGAGATTATAGGGCCAATATTAGATCTTGAAATAATGGACAATTAAGAATAAGAAATGAAGTTTAAAATTCTGTTTTTTATGATATAAACCTTGTGCGTAATTACGTCCCAGAATCCATCCGTCCAAACGCAGGCACCAAGTTGAGCTCTAAAAATTTTATACCAGATGTCTTAAAGCACATAGTCAAATTGAGAAGAGAGCCATAGTGATAAATTTAAACTGTAATCTATCAGGTTTATTTATGGTCCATAGTTGCCCGAGGAATGAGTCTACTACTTATTTTAGAGTATTCAGATATCTCAGCTTGAAATATGTAATGTATTACAACTTAGCGTATTATAATGTAACGAGAAAAGCAAAATTGATAATATCATTCTTTCTGATAACATATAATATTAATTTATATTATTATATAATTTATTTAACTTATATATTTTCGGAACGTGTAATCATTGAATATCTTGAAATTCAAATAAGTTAGACACACTAAATTACCACTATATACTATACTATTTAAATATATTTTTATAATTAAATTATTTACTTTCTCAACTCCCAGAGTTCAACATTAAGATTTGAGAACTTCTAAATTAATTTTAGCATTTAACATAAACAAAATATATTAAGATTTATAATATATATTATAAAATATATAATATCTTGTGTTTTTGAACACCGCTAACTTTGTAACTATCGAGATGCTACAATTAAGAGAATAGATGAGGACATCTATTGAGATCGTCAAAATTATCGAGTTTATGTTCTTCTTTACACACTCCATGAAAATATCTATTATTTAGGTAACATCTTATAGTTTTATTCATTCAGAAATATATAATATGGGTCCTTATAGTCCGTCTCCATCCCAAGAAGCAAGTCATGCACTTCTCATTTGTAGAAGACTCTTATCTTGACTATGGATTATGTGGAGAATTATGTATACCTCTAGCTGATTTTTGAGTCTGTATGGGGACACAGAAGAAGTTAAATTAATTCAAACTGGACGTGAACTATCATTAAATACTAGAGACGAGATGCATTGATAGTCTTTACCGCGTAACCAGAAATTAGAATAATGTTTGATGCAAGATATTGCGTAAAAGGTTGTAGTTTTCTATATCAATAATATCACCTTTACAATCTCTTTACAAATGGCTTCCCCGAAGCGTGTCAGAATCAATTTGTATTATTAAATATATATAAGCAGAGAATCTTGTTCTTTATATACTAAATATCGTATAAATAATATAATTAATAAGAATTATAAATTGAGAGGTATTAAGCTTTCCAGAACCTTCTGTTGTTTTTTATACACCTTAGTTAATAAATCAGATAATATCGATGCGCGATCCTCTCCGGTCTTCAGATATTCCCGTATGCTTACCATTACTTATGTATTTACATTTTGGACCATAAGTGATTTTCTCCTAAAAACTTAATTATGATATATGCGTGTCCATCAGAGTCTCCTATTGCCAGAGATGGCATCATTTTTAATTCCCTGAAGGATACCTCCTTTGAATGTCCTAATATCTACACTAGCTTTAAATAGATTAATTTCCAGGCGTGATGTAGAGCAGAGAAATACTTTGATTTAATTAGTGCATTATTGCTAAATATTTTTGAGCATGATATCCATACCTATTATTATTTATATATTTTTCTTTTTCATTGTTTATAAGAACGAAGACAGATGAAACTGTTTTGATCTTGAATATTTCTCTGAATTTATAGTTGTAGCATCTTACCTCGAATAAACCCATCCCGATTACTCTACTTCGTATTTTAATTTATTCATCTTATTCCCCACAAGTTCCAATTACTAATGCGTTTTTCTAAACGTCTCAGATCGATATCATACCCCACTTAAGATTGTGAGAATTTCGTTCTAGCAAAAATATTTAATCTGGACTTTGGGTTGGTGAAATATATTAGACAAATATTGAGAGAAAAAACGTTTAACATGAATTGTGATGATTCTTTTAATGATTCCACATTACTATCAACTCATTAAACCTCGGTGGACATACGTTGAGTCTTTAATATATCTTTTAATTAAGCTATTACACAACAGCTTTCATTTCTGTATTGACCAGTGTGAGTAATATCTAAATTATTATATGATCATAAGTCTCCATAAAGAAAAAAATAAATTTTAAGTATGAATGGCTAATGTGCAGGCAATATAGATTCAAAAAATACATAATTATATTAGGATTCCCTGCCTACAGAAAAATTAAAATTCATAAAGGACGAAAATAATATACAAAATATAATATATAATTTCGATAGAGTGCAGTCTGAGATTCTTATTGATCTGAAAATTTCGAAAATTGACACAAAAATACCACTGATTTACTATATCTAATATTATTTAATTTTATTATTAAAGGTATTTTGATAATCTGTTAGGGAATCTTGCTTTGTTACTTATTTTTGAGCATTAAGAAATTTGGAAAATATTTGCACATAAAGGCTTAAGTATACAAATATAAAAGTTGTTTTTTTCTTATTTTTTTGATACACCTGTAATAAAAAAAACTAATGATGAAGCGAAATACCTATAATTAAATTTCAATCTGTCTTACACAACAAGTATCAAATAGGAGTCCATAGTTGATGTTCTAAAAACATTAATTTTAATATATTGGGTCATCATTAAGATCCCAAGTACATATAATCATCACTTTTTAATTTTAAGAACCCATTTATTTATGAATTGAATACATAAATCTTATAATATCTGTAATCCTATTTGTCCAGTTTTTCTGTAATATATATATTATTAATTTTTCTAATATAATTATATAAAATGTCAGTGTGCTTTGATTTAGAAATTCGAATGATGACTAACACAAATATCACACTAGATATTACCTATCCATATAAATATTGATGAGTCAAAGTTAACATTTTAACAATTGTTACACAACATACCAGGAGCTTCAACATTGAAGAAATTAAATTTTTGCAAGTTTAATCACTTCTAAAATTTATTATATTAGCAGTTTTTAACAACTAAATATAAATAAGTTTAAATATATTCTTTGTTTTTTGATGAGACTCGTTTATATATGTAATAACATGTTAAATAACGTTGGACCTTTGGAGTCTAAATTTCTCGACATGCTTACACATCAATAAATAAATAGGTTTATCCATACGTGATTTAATTATACTATATGGGTCTAATAGTCACCATACATCATTCATTTCATTTGAGATACCTTTATATATAGAATATTTGTGAAAAATATGTCGCTCTGGATTCAAAAGAGTGGTTGCAAGGATATAATATTTTTGTTACTTTATATTTATATTAGAGAGTGTAGCGTGAACTTTAGTAATGATAATCATAGAAATCGTACATGATAGTAAAGTAGATAACAACAACCTCCCACAACCCACAACTGACTCCTATTTCTGGATGATTAATAGTATAATGAGTGATAAAAGTAAGTTTTACAAGGGTGGCAAAATAGTAGGAAAAAGAGTATAAGCCTATGGGAAAATTTTAAATTTTGAGGCTCTAACTTTAGTTATAAACTTGAATCATTTTCATTTTCTTTTTTTAAGCTTGATTATTATTTTTTTAGAATATATCCTCTGAATTCAAAAAAAAAAAAATAAACTTAGGAATATATGCCTTCTAAATAATATGCCTATAGAGAGCACAAGTTTGACTTTTTTAGAGGAGATTACAAGCATAGATATAAATGCTCTGGATAAAGAATAGCTCTAGAATAGTCTAAAGTGAAATTAGATGATACGTTTTAGTGAAGAGTTCGGCTTTAACAGAAAGCAATAAGACAGCGGTAGGGAAATTGGAAAAAAACACGAGGAGAAAATGAGGAAGATGCAAATTTAAGTTTTTTTTGGGCAATATGCCAGAAAGAAGTAATTATTTATAACCAGAAAGAATTTATCCTTTTTCACAGAAAAAAGATATATTGTGTTACGAAGGATTGAGTATCTCGATCAGAGAAAAATATATTTTATACTATTAATAGCGTTAAGCAGACTATGAACGAAGATGTTCTTCAATATTTATTATTTGAGTATTAACTATCATTTAATACCGTGTAGCAGATTTAATAACTATATAATATACCGTCGATTAATTCCCTCGTATTACTAAATGTTTCGGTAATTAAATCACCACCTGATTTAATTATAAAACGCCGTGGACCTAATGAGAACTTAAATTTCTGCAAGAATGCCGCCGCAGTTACAATGCTTAAATTTATTTAATAAGATATCCGAATATATAGTATGATAATTTTACATATTATTTATTATGGGTACTATACCGGAGTCTCACAGACACCCTATAGTGCAATCATGCTAATTGAAATCACCTTTTAGTAAATGATGGTTTCAAAGAATGTATAAAGTGAACGTGTATAGACCAAATATTGTAATAAATCTAAATTCTTCTGAATCATATTTATTAATTTCATGAGAATACTGTGAACTTTGATCTGAATATATCAACGATAAAGTGGCACACTAAAATACCAGATACTATCTAATATTATTATTATATTACAAAGTTCAACTCTCAGAGTTCAACATTAAGATTTGAGAAAATATGAAAATTAACTAGCATTTTAGACAACAAGAATGATATAAGTTTTAAAATTCTTTGTATTTTTTTTAATCTCCACGTGAACATACCATTAAACTACAAAAAGATCGGCCTTGAGCTAAAAATTCCGATGCTACACACAAGTATTAAGGAATACCCATTAATGAGTAATTCTATAATAAATTTAATTATGGTTCCAATGTCAAGTACCATCTAATCTAATTTTAATCTATTGAAGTAATCCTTATAGAGCTAAAGTTAGAGTAGAATTATGAGGCCCATATTAGAAACTCCAGTTAAACTTCGGTAACTTATAAATAATTCTCCTTCACCTCACCCAGAATAAACCACATTCCACGCATACGTAACAGTAAATAAAGATATTTCTCAAAATTTTAGAGTAGTTCAAAGTGAAATAGAAAAAAATACAAAGGTAGCCTCAACTTCTAAAAGTAATATCATTCCAGTGCTTAATACTATTTTATTATTAATATATCTAAATATGAATATAGTAAAAGAAAAAATATTATAAATAAAATATATTATAGTGTGACCTTGAGTCTTAATATTTCTCAGATTACTTACACATATATATCTCTCATTATCTAAAGATTCATATAAATATTAAATGGTACAAGTCAAATGCTTTAAAATTATTTCATTTTAGATGTAATATTAAATTTCATTGTTATGTTAATGTTTATAAGAATTTTTCACTTACTTAAATTTAGTGTGTCTAAGATTGAGATATGTATATTTTCTTTTTCTAAGAATTTTTCGTAACACTGTTAATGATTATTATTTTTTGCTTAATTGCTTCACAACTTTTTCTGTTAGTTTGCTTTAGCATAATTTTGTCTCTCGAGAACAGGTTATACAGCAAAATACAGCAGCTGGAAGAAGAGTCTGAGTTTACAGATGGCAGTAATTGTTTATTGTAATGATTCTTTATTCAAATATTAAGGCTTTTGTTATATCTCTCCAGATAGGAGCCCTTTCACAACTCTGGTCTGTTAGTAATTGCTGTGAAAACTTACATCATGGGGCTTGTTGTTCACATTTGAGCCTTAGAAATTCGCTGAACATGCTGAATACCTGGGAAGAAAGTCTTGGAGTGATTTACCAATTTAACATTTTCCATTTCTTTCAGCAGTTCCTCTTTTTTTCCAGTGTCTAAATATTATAGCTTGTATTCATTATAAAAATTGTTTCCATTGTAGGAATCAGAAAAACTTTCGATATTATGTTCAATATTAGAGAAGGATGTAGTAACAACATTAAGAAGATGGGTAAATTTTCTTCTGAAAATCGTTGCTCGATAGAAAGTTTAGAAACTATTAATACGCCTAAGTATGGAACAAACAGCATTGTTCTCTAAAATTCTTTAGATGCTGAAACTGACGGGTTTGAACGTCACTATTGTTGGCCTCCAACACTCTCAGTAGTTATTTGGACAGAAGGTAATAAATTGTGCTTAAATTCCTTTTGTGTGATTCGTACACTTTAACATATCTATGCTTTTTGACTTCAAAGCATTTGCAGCATATTCCAACGATGAATACTTAGCTATAAGTCCAAAACAGTTGATAAATTGAGACTTTTGGTGTCCTTTGCTCCCATTGGGCTATGTCAACAAAATTTTCCTTGAATACGTATCTCACAGAGAACTGAAATGTTTGGGGTATACTTTCTTCGGAAAAGAGATTCACGAAAGAAGTTGAGTATATTTAATATTTATTGTGGAAATTGTGTTAAAAATTTTACAGGCACAATACAAATCATACACAACATGTACCAGTGTGAATGTTAAAAAGCAGTATTTTAAAGTAATTTATTAGCTTTTAGTTTCTTAAGACCTAAAAATTTGAATAAAAGGCAATTAAACACTCTAATCTCTAGACATTTACTTTACATAATAATTTTCAAAAAAAAATTTCATTACCAAATTTAGATCATGTCTCCCTTCCCGGCTTATGCCATGATCATGCCAGATTTGAATTGATATATATATATATATATATATATATATATATATATTATATATATATATATATATATATATATATATATATATATATATATATATATAACAACATACATGCCATATATAGCACCAACCATATGCTTAACCATATAATATGCCTGCTATGCTCCCAACATATGTATATGCCAACACCATAACCAACCAACCTTAGCCAATAATAGCGCACTGCTTGCTGCTATATAACAGCCTTAGCAGCAGTAATAACCATATAAATATATAACCTTATATATATAATATTAATAATAACATATCAATATACTCTTTAATAACTCATAACAACAATAATAATATGTACCAATAATAACCAATATATAATATATATATGTATATGTAATGGCAATAATAATAATATAATAATAATACATATATAATAATAATAATAATATAATATAACATGTAATAACTTAATATCATATATATCTTTTGCTAGCTCTTCTAGCTGTAACAATAATAATAATATGTAGCCAATAACTAATATGTATAAACATGTTGATCGTTTCCTTAATCTTATGAATAAACTTGGTCATCAATAACGCGTTAAAAAGATAATAGTAGACTGGTTTGCGGTACCGGAATAAATGAGCATACTTTTCATTTCAAGAGGCCTTAGTGTTAAGGTTAACGGCACCCTACCTCTAATCAGTTCGCTAACGATTTTCAAAGTTAGAGAAACGCTAATCAACTAAGTGGCTCAAGAAAAGTCAACAACATATATATAACATATATATATGTATATATATATATATAACATATCAATAATAATATGTATATATATATATATTATATAACTATTCAGCTAACATATATGTAATAACTAATAACCTTTAGTAATAATGCGTATATATGCCAGCATATATATAATAGCAACCATATATCGTATGTATAACCAATAATAATAACCAACCAACAGCTGCTATATCTTTCAACATATATGTATATCTTAATATAGCATATACTTTCTTCTTTATATATAATAACAATAACCAACGCTAATAATAATATATATAATATCTATAACCATATATAATAATATATATATATATATTTTAATGTTGATTTTTCATTTATTAAACAAAGAAAGTATTTAATATTAACATTATTCCTTCACATTATAAAATATGCAAATTTTCTAAGTATTTTTCGGAACACTGTTAATGATTAGTAAATTTTACTTAATTGCTTCACAATTTATTATATTATTATTCTTTTTTGTTAATATTTTATTTAAAGATCAAGCTAGTAAAATCTCATGAATCTTAACTAAATGTAATATTGTGACTTTCTGCGGAGGGGGTCTTTACAGAGTTGAACTTTACTTGCCGTTCAGTGAGGGTTTAAATCATACAAATTTACAAAACCAGTTAAATGGTTAATACTCGATATATATATATATATATATATATATATATATATATAACTCTTATAGCCTGGTCACCGAGTTATACGCTATATACCTGCTGCTGCCGCCCTGCTGCTCGCCGCCGCGCCCCTGGCGTCCGCCGCATATGCGCGCTCGCCTGATGCTGCTGGTCTCCCATATCCACCTGCTGCTGCTGCTTTCTTTGCTGCCTTATAGTAACCAACATATATATATACCATATATAGTAATATTCAATTTTACCACCTGTGGGCGATGCCACCCTTTCGATATGAAGGGAATAGAGATCGATCTGAAACTTGGAATATAAGCTATATAAGGGATAAGCTCGAAACAGGGTAAATTTCAAGTTGGTAGGATGCATATAGAGGGGGGTCACCCCCGAGGGTGAACGCCGATATTTGGTTTACGCTCTTTTTGCGGGATCTGAGCGAACGAAATTAAGCCTAACGAGAGTTAGGTTCGAGCGTGATGACGTAATCTCGTCGCAGACGAGATTACGTCAGCGGCACGAAACGCATATGCATACACATGCCCATTATTTATTATTCATTTACATCAGTGATCCCCAAGAGAGATCACTTCTGAATAATTTTTAAACCCTTCTGCGCCTGCTTCAGCGATTCCGAGTCCGCACTGCACGGCACAGCACCGGTCCGCACCGCCCCGCACCTCTGGCTCCGACATATATCTATATAAGTTAGAGTTATCGTATCGGGTTAAAATTTGGAGGGGGGTTAGATGGCGGCATATCCTTGTTGTATACGAGGTTACATCCCACTGTGTCCCCCGAAGGGGGGCCCCACCCCCGCAAAAAATCAAAAAGTGTTCGTAATTGGCTGAAATTTGGTGGGAGTTTCGGGGTTGAGTTTCTAGAAGTATTTGATATTTTAAACGTCTTGTGGGTGGCTCCGGCACGGTGCTTCCAGGCACTGCGGTGCCGAGGATTAATAAACAGTCGGTATAGCAATGTTGATGTGCTTATATATGTTATTGGATCTGTAGATTTCGAAAATAATGGTTTCAGGAACCATCAAAGAAAAAAATAACTAAAATAAAATAAATAAATAAATAAATAAATAAAATTTCTTATTCTTTGTATGAACTCACAAATTTATGTTTTTACATACCTAAATCAGTAAATCACTAAATCAAATTACTTAACCATCCCTCCTGTCAGTTGTATGATCTGTGATCTATTGATTAAGGTCAAATTTTTACTAAAATTGTCATGTTTTACATACCCTAAAGCAGTAAATCACTAAATCAAGCCACCCAACCTGCATATCTGTCCATCTGTGATCCATTGATCTATTGATCTATTGATCTATTGATCTATTGATCTATTGATTAAGGTCAAATTTTTACTAAAAATTGATAATGCACACATACCCTAAGCAGTAAATCAGTAAAATCAAACCACCATCAACCACCCTTCTGTCCATATATGATCTGTGATCACATGATCTATTGATCTATTGGGTCTGTGCGATTGGTGTTTTTAGTGTCATGTTTTTGCATACCCTAAATCAAAGTAAATGGTAAATCAAACAGCCATTCACTCACCCTCCTGACCAGTTGTGATCTATTGATCTATTGATCTATTGATCTATTGATTAAGGTCAAATTTTTTACTATAAAATTGTCATGTTTTGCACACCTAATCAGTAAATCAGTAAAATCAACCTGCATCCTCACCCTCCTGCGACCAGTTATTTGATCTGACCCAGTCTATTGATCTATTGATCTATTAGATGTGATCTATTGATTAAGGTCAAATTTTTACTAAAATTGTCATGTTTTACATACCCTAAATCAGTAAATCAGTAAATCAAACCACTATCCACCCACCCTCCTGACCAGTTGTGATCTATTGATCCTATTGATCGATCAATCTATTGATCTGTCGGAATTTAAATTTTTACTAAAAAATTGTAACGTTTTACACCCTAAATCAGGAAGTAAATCCAGTAAATCAAACTACCATCCCTCCACC
>JABUQX010129082.1:32500-35000 GCA_015478945.1 Trachelipus rathkii | reverse complement strand
CCAGCATTCATCCGCCCTTCTCCTTATAACTTTCACTTTCTTTTTAACTTCATTTTGCACTCTCTTGCATTCCTCCGATGTTGCCTGGCTAATAGTAGATAAATATTTTGTAATAACATCTTTCTTTCTTTCAATAATAACATCTTACTCTTCACTCTACTTTTTCAGCCAATTTTTTCACACGACAAACTTCCCTTTTAGTAACCACTAAGGTTTGCTTTAAACTGTTCCACACCTCTTGTCCTCCTTCTTTTTCTCTTTCACTATTTCCCCATTTTCACTTAAAATGTTAAAATATCCTTTTGTATTCCGTTGAACATTCTTCATTTTCTAACACTTACTAGTTCCAATCCTTTTCTTCCACCTTCTCCCTTTAACTTTCTTCTATTGGGGCATTGATTGATATACCCCTGCTGTTCCTCTCAAGACAGTTCACACAATAACCTATTCTTCTCCATTTGATCTACGCATACATAATCAATCAGAATACGATCAACTATCATTCCACTTACCCATGTAAATTTGTGTATGTTCCTTCTCTAACACACCCGTGTACTCTATTCTGAAATATATATATATATATATATATATAGTATATAAATATATATATATAAGTATATATATATATATATATATATATATATATATATATATATATATATATATATAAATATATATATATATATATATATATATATAGTATAGTTATATATATATATATATATATATATATATATATATATATATATATATATATATATATATACATATCTATTTATATAAATATATATATATATATATATATATATATATATATATATATATATATATATATATATATATATATATATATATATATATATTTATATATATATATATATATATATATATATATATATATTTGTAGATTTATATATATATTTATATATTTTTACCTTGTACTTAAATATATATATATATATATATATATATATATATATATATATATATATATATATATATATATATATATATATATATATATATATATATATATATTTATATATATATATATATATATATATTAATATATATATATATATAGATATATATATTGAATATATATATATATATATATATATATATATATATATATATATATATATATATATATATAGATATCTATATATATATAAGATAGTATCATTTCCTCAACCCTCTTTTTTACATTTTACATTTCATATTAAATGTAAACAGTCAGATAGAGTTTCAAGTACCCCCTAAGTATAATTTATATACCTTTTATTAACTGCTTTATCTCTTTCCTTTCTCCTTTCCCCTTAGGTAAGTGAGAGCAACCTGTGGATTTTTTCCTATCACATTCAAATCAATAATCCCTTAAATAGTTTTATTTTTCCAAATCAAAATGACTTTGAAATTGACATTTTTAACTCAATTTTCTTTTCATTTTTTCCTTCTTTTATCATGAAATTATATATATATATATATATATAAGAAGGTACGAGTAGTATATATATATATATAGCAGCATATATATATATATATATATATATATATATATATATATATATATATATATATATATATATATATATATATAGTAGGTATTTATATATATATATGTATATATATATATATATATATATATATATATATATATATATATATATATATATATATATATATATATATATTATTCAGGGGTAGTCCGCTAGCGCACCTCCGTACCTCGAGAAAACGTAGTCCGCTAGCGCTCCTCCGCACCTATTCAGACCATCAAACCTCCACATCGCAAGTCCGCACTAGTCTTTCGCTAATAATTAATGTGCGACTTCACAAAAGATTTTAATATTAAATACTAAATAGTATATATCCTTACAAAAAAATTATTTATAATATTATATGAAAAATTGAATGAATATTTACAAAATCTCAAGATTTTCCTCTTCCTCCTCAATGTCTTCTTCAAAGGACAAGAGATCCATATTACCTTTCAAAAAGATTAGCTGCTCAAAATTAAAAGCAGTTAAGGCTGACCTCTTTGCCCTCAAAATATCCCCACCAATACTAAATATTCGCTCTACAGCAGCAGAACTAGGGAGAGGTGTATTATATTTTATGAACAAGTTCAACAAATTCTGCCTATGCTGAAAGGGAAAGATGTCCTTGGTGAGAGGAGTGCTGGTGTTAGTTCGCTTCCAGCAGTCCATTGCTAATTTAAGGTCCTCACCTAAATCATTCTGCCTCCCTTCTGAAATATTTTGACCACCCTGTCCACCCATAAGAAGGTCTATTTCGTTCAAGATTTTAGTAGAATCCATGAAAGCCTCGACGCCTGCAGAGTCGATGCTAAATAGCTCAATAGCAATATATATATATATATATATATATATATATATATATATATATATATATATATATATATATATATATATATATATATATATATATATATATATATATATATATATATTAATCAATTCTGTGTAAAACCCATATA
>JABUQX010129082.1:27500-30000 GCA_015478945.1 Trachelipus rathkii | reverse complement strand
TTTCTTCCTTTTTGAATGGTTTCATATATAAATCACTCACTGTTTTGCACATATTCTTACATGTTTGAATTTTAATATGGCCTACAACACTCAGGAAAGAATTTAGCAATTTTTAATGAAACTTAAATCGAATACGAATCCAATATACCCGTATTTATAAATCTAACAGCTCAATTTTATTAAAAACACACAAAATCAGTAATAAATTAATATTTAATAAATAATATGAAAAGCGTATTATTACTAACTCCAACTCCACACAAAATAATGAAAAATTCAACTTGTCTGCCGAGCAAATTTATAATAGGTAGCCTAGAAGACTGACTCCATCTGGCGAGTCTGGCAGCCTATCGCAAGAATGAGCGAAATGACTTTTTAGGAAATTATAAATTAAATAAGTCGGTATAAGAGATGATCAAGTTAGCATATTATTATATTATTATTATTTCTTGCTAATGTAATTTAAATTGGGATTTTAAGAAAAATGCTACTGCATAAAAGGCAGATCATAGACCGTTCTAGAGCTAAAGAAAACGGAATTATTTTTTAACTTGGAAATGGCCAGTTCCTGCTGACGTTAATATTAAAAAGGAAATCGAGTTGAAATTTGAAAGGCCGTTCAACAGGTCGCCTTCGAACGAAATTATATATATATATATATATATATATATATATATATATATATATATATATATATATATATATATATATATATATATATATATATATATATATATAGAGAGAGATAGTTAATATATATATATATATATATATATATATACTGACTTTTTAATATTTTTTGGGCTCACTAAGGCAAGTAGGCGTTGCGTACTCTGCCTACCCCCAAAATCTGGTAGAATATTCATAACTCAAGAGGCACCCCGTAGATATATCCAAAGTGATTATGATTACGAAAATGACATCACATTAAAGTAAGTTTACAAATGATATTCCCTGTATTCAACTCGAAATGTCAATAAAAAATCATTTGCATATCTCCACAGCTTAATGGGAATAAACGGATTATTGTTAAACAACTTTGTCACTGTTTCTTCCACTTATTGTAGTATTAATAATACACACACACAATACACACACACACACACACACAAATACACACACACACTAAAACTAATTTTAATATTTATTATTATTATTATTATTAGACATTATTATTATTATTATTATTATTATTATTATTATTATTATTATTATTATTATTATTATTATTATTATTATTATTATTATTATTATTATTATTATTATTATTATTATTATTATTATTATTATTATTATTATTATTATTATTATTATTATTATTATTATTATTATTATTATTATTATTATTATTATTATTATTATTATTATTATTATTATTATTATTATTATTATTATTAAACTTGTCCCTATTATTTTTATAAATATTATTATTAATAATATTATTATGTTGCGTATTGTTATTATTTTCCTAATATTATGTATATCTGAAGTTGTACTGAGATTGGTTTTGTAGATTACATTGCTTCGGATCTCAAACCCAATTATCACCCAATTATACTTATATTAATTTGGCCAAAAGACACAACATTGTGTTGAATTAGCAGCCGCCTTTCAGAAATTTAATATCTTTATATTATTGTATTATAAATATATATATATATATATATATATATATATATATATATATATATATATATATATATATATATATATATATATATATATATATATATATATATATATATATATATATATATATATATATATATATATATATAATATGATATAATAATAATAATCAATACAACTAAATATTATAACGTATGTTAAACTTAAAAATGTAAATTGTTTAATTTCTGAATAAAGCATTTTGGAATTTCTAATTTGAATTGTTGTTGTTGTTGTTGTTGTTGTTGTTGTTGTTGTTGTTGTTGTTGTTGTTGTTGTTGTTGTTGTTGTTGTTGTTGTTGTTGTTGTAGTTAATTTTCTAAATACATAAATATAGTATTATAGAGATATATATATATATATATATATATATATATATATATATATATATATATATATATATATATATATAGGTGTATATATATATATATATAGTATATATATATATAAGAAAGTATATATATATATATATATATATATATATATATATATTTTTATTTTTATAGGTATATATATATATATATATTTATATATATATATATATATATATATATATATATATATATATATATATATATAGTATATATATATATATATATATATATATATATATATATATATATATATATATATATATATTATAAATTGGAAGATAGAGACTGTAAGAGAAAACAGAGTATGGTTTTCTGACGGAACACCCTTGCACCTGAATTTGGGTCAAGAACAAGATAAGGTGTGATCTAGGAGGTAGCAGGACCTCAGAGTAGTCCGGCGACGAGGTCTACGGCACTAATCTCATCATCGAGTCCGGGATTCGCCACATCCCACGCAT
>JABUQX010129082.1:15000-17500 GCA_015478945.1 Trachelipus rathkii | reverse complement strand
ATAATAATAATAATAATAATAATAATAATAATAATAATAATAATAATAATAATTAATAATAAATAATAATAATAATAGTTAATAAATAATTAATAATTAATTATAATAATAATGAATGATATGAAATACTTACAAAAATTACATAATTAATAATAATAATAATAATAAAATAATATATAACTTAATAATTAATAATTAATAATCAATAAATAATAATAATAATAATAATAATAATAATAAAATAACTAATAATAATAATAATAATAATAATAATAATAATAATAATAATAATAATAATAATAATAATAATAATAATAATAATAATAATAATAATAATACGTTTAAAATAGTTAATAAAAAGAAGTGAATTGTTGGTTTTATTCAATCTTTGTTATTGAGGAAAAAAGGTTTTGATAATTTATCTTGTGATAAAAAGAAATTATCATCATTTATCATTTGACCTCAATAGGAAGAAGCAACAAATCTTAAAGAAAGGATAACAAACTTTTTGGAAGAGGCAACGAAAGTACAATTATAATACAAAAAAAAAATAAAACAAGAAAGATTTACAAAAACGGAAAATAATAAAGAAAGAAAAAAATGAGAAAAAATAATTAGTCGATCTAGAGAAAAATAACTACAAAAGTTAAAATAAGAACAATAATATTAGTTATTACAGTAGTAATTATAGCAACACGGACAACAGTTGCAGTAATAATTGCAAAATTTATTTTATTATGATTATTATTATTATTATTATTATTATTATTATTATTATTATTATTATTATTATTATTATTATTATTATTATTATTATTATTATTATTATTATTATTATTATATTATTTTATTATCATTATCATTTATCATTATCATTATCATTATCATTATCATTATCATTATCATTATTATTATTATTATTATTATTATTATTATTATTGTTATTATCATTATTATCATTATTATCATTATTTTTCTTATTTTCCTTATTTTCCTTATTTCCATTATTTTCATTATTTTCATTATTTTCATTATTTTCATTATTTTCATTATTATCTATTATATATTATTATTATTATTATTATTATATTATATTATTATTATTAATTAATTATTATTATTTTATTATTATTATTATTTATTATTATTATTCATTGTCTTCCAGTCTATGGCATAGCTAGCAAATCAGCTATTAATTCGGTTATTTTGATGCAAAAGCGCTTCATCCGTCTGTTAAGCCCCACTAAAAACTTCTATGAACATCACAGCACCTTTATTTAATAAAACTTAAAATATTTAGAATTTGAAGACCTATTGAAGTTATCTCTATAAAGACAACCAGACAAGATACTACAAAAATTAAGCCTGTAACTCCTAATATACTAACTATTCATAACAACCAAATCAAAGAGATATTAAATCTTAAAGCAAATAGTGCTCACGTAAATCCTCCTTTCTATAAGGTTAGGAAAAAGCTAGACCAAGCCAGTAGTTATAAATGTGTTAAAGTCTATAACGATTTACCTCAAGAATTAAAAAAATGAAAAATTCCTCTTATTATCTTCTTAAAGTAAACTTCAAAAAACGCTATATATTACAGTTACATCAAATACTCATTACTATATTGCCTATTACAAGTTAAACTCAAAAACGATATAAAATAAGTACCAATTAATAATAATAATATAGTCATTATTATATTATTCATTATTATTATTATTATTATTATTATTATATTATTATTTATTATTATTATATTATTTATTATTATTATATTATTATTATTATATTTATTATTATATTATTTTACTTTGCTGTCATTGTTATCATTTATTATTTTTATTATTATATTATATTTTTATTGTATATTTTTTCTGGAATGTACTCATAAAAGGATATTCTATCGGCTTCTCAAAACTTGTTATGTTATTTATTACCATCTCTGGATTATTTTTTATCCATTATCTATTATTATTATTACATTATTATTATTATTATTATTATTATATTATTATTATTATTATTATTATTATTATTATTATTATTATTATTATTATTTCTGTTGTTTATTCTGTTATTATCATTATTATTATTATTATTATTATTATTATTATTATTATTTTATTATCTATTATTATTATTATTATATTATTATTATTATTATTATTATTTTAGAAATTCTATGTCAGCTTTTGTTTTTATATAAGTTTTACTTTTAACTTCTAATTCTCTAAATATTTTTTTCTGATTTTCATTTAATTTTCTTAATACTAGTCTAGAAAATAGTTTGCATAGAAAATAAGAGGCATATTTAAATTTATTAGTTTCTGACCGGTTTCGTCCGTAAACTTCGGACATCTTCAGAGTTTCGATTCTAACATTTGAATGAATTATAATACAAGATTTAAAAAATTAAAATTACAAATTAGATTTTAGATTTTTACATTTCATATAATATTTAATTTAAGTGACAATACGTTGAACTTTATGTTAATGTCTG
>JABUQX010129081.1:0-48210 GCA_015478945.1 Trachelipus rathkii | reverse complement strand
AATTGGATCTATTAATATATAATATAAGGCTTGTGAATAGAAGATATTATCAATAGTGGTTATAGATGGAGTGTACATATATAGTTTTAAGATTAAGAGTGGTTGTGGATTATAGAAAAACAGTGTATAGTACAACTAATAATGCAATAAAGTTCATCAATTGATTTAAAAAAGTGAAGAGTGGTGGTCCCACAAGAGGATTCATTGCTGGGGCCACTGTTGTTTCTCATATATTAAATTAATCACTGCTTAAAGATTGTTATTAATTATAAATTGCAATGTTTCTAAAATTTGTGATGAAATCCTATGTATCTTACAAATCAGTATATTATGAGAAGTAGTTGAAGGGATGTATAAAGATTCCAAGATGATCTTGATAACTTTTTCAAGTGGCAAATGAATAAGTGGCAAATGAATTATTATATATTAAAAAAGTGTAAGGTTCTTTCACCTAGGTTAAAATTTCAAAAAATAGTTTAACTAATAATGATTTAATGAATGGGTAGAATTGAGCTTGGTCTTGTGGACGCAGAAAATAGATTTAAGGTAGTGATTATAATTAAGCAGTTAAATTGAAATGATTACTAATTCAAGTGTTGGAAGCTAGAAATTAAAGTTAATTAAGAATAGATTACAAAATTAAATTTAAATTGCAATTTATTTACAAGAGCAAGGAAGTAATAAGTAAACTATATATATAGCTATGTTAGTTAGGCCAGTATATAGAGTATTGTGCACAAGTTTGGTGCTACTCTATACTTATAAAGAAGACTTAGAATATGGCTAGTAGAGATGATTAACTATAGAAGCAAACAAAGATGAATTTCTGGGTTTGCAGGTAGAGCTACATAGAAGAGTTGAATCATAGAAGGAGATTAGGAATGTTTCTAGTAGAAAGAGCGATTTCTTCAATAGAAGAGACAAATGATATAAAGTCTACAAATATTTATTTATACAAAAAATCTTAATTGATAATATGGTAATAGAACCAATATAATATATTCTATTCTATTGTAGATATAGCTACGATAAAGACTGTGATGACCAGGAGGCATAAGATAAAATTAAGATAAGAAATAATGCAGCCATCTTGGATAATAGGAGGGAGAGAGTAAAGGACATTCAGAAGGAAATAGGGTTAGTTAAATTTTTGGAATGAATTTAGCAGGACAAGAGGTTGTTGAGAGGTGAAGGTGACGTAACAATTGCAAATTTAAGAAGGGGTTAGGATGAGGTTATAATGGAATGGGTTTGGGTATCAACAGGTAGTATATTCTAGACGAAGCAAAGAATGTGGCTGTTTTTTAGATTAGTAAGGTAAAGTTTATAGAGTAGTTATAGCTACATGGCAATATGTGAGGAGATAGGAGACTTAGGTTGGATTAAGAGGCATGTGAGAAGTGGGTTGGGTAACAAATAATCCTTTGTTTTTTACTAAGCCAAATTTGGTGGATTTTGGGTTACAGAAATTATTGACAAGCCTAAGGGTGCTTTGTGGATTTTGCAGGAAAAGCATGTTGTGGTTATGGGTTGACCGAAAACAAACCCTTGGGCGCGGCTGGCTCTATATGTGGGGAATTCATACTGTCCTGCTAATTTGCGGTTAGAGAGGAGTTCTTAGGGCTGTAATTAAGAGGACGGTAAGAAGAGGAGAAAACTGATCGGTGACTACGCACGCACAAGACGTAGTACACATGTAATGAACAATTCTTTTTTGAGACCAAGATATTTTTTCTTTTCTGAATTATTCAAGGCCACAAGGCAAATGTAATCAAGCACTACATTTTACGAAGTTGAATTAAAAAACAATAAATTATAAATGTATATTTGACTCTCTTATTAAATAATGATTAGTTTGATTAACAGATTTATATAATAAAGCTGCAATACTAGCCTGACCTTTGAGATTAAGGGTGAATCGGACCACCATTGAGGGAATGAAATAGACCATCTGTTTAAAGGTCGACTTTTTTTGAAGGCTTGTTTATCATAATATTTTATAATTTTAATTTTTAATTAATCATATATATGGTATATATGTTTATATATAGAAAATTAGTAGTCAAGTTCACCAGTTGTATAATGTATCAATAATTATACTAATAAATATTATAAGTAATTTAATATGTGCGCTGAAGGCTCCGAACTTTACCCAAAACAATCTTCGGTTAATCCTATTAGAACTTTACATGAGGCAAACTCCTCGACAAACAATCTCTTTTGTTACTGTAATATTTGCATATTAATAAATATTCATTTTTTATTTTAAAATTGGATTATTTTTTAAATAAAGCTACTATTCATTTAATATTTAATAAATTAATTATTAATTTTAATTGGAAAATATTTGATAATATATTTAAAATATAAAATTATATAATACGAAAACAATTGAGTATATTAACCGATTTCAAACTACCCATCATCCAATTTTATTTAAACGGAGGAGGTGAATACGTACCAATATGTTAAGTATAGTGAACTACTTCCGTGATTTTAGCCACTAGTTATAACTATTTTGAACAAAAATTTTTAACTTTGTATAAAAATTGAAATAAAATAATTAAAAATCGAGTGATACAAGTAAGTTTTATAATTTATATAAAAGTTTAATAAAAAAAACTTACATATTTATTCTCAATAAGGGAAATTATTCATATTGAAAGGCTCATTTTTTAATAACTCACTAATTATTTAATTAAAATTTTATTAATAAATATAAACTAAAACTCTTTAGAATTAAAAGATGTATCTTAAAATAACTTATTAGTACTAAAGTATATAATAAGACGTATTTTAATTATTATATTTTATATTTAGAAGGGAGTATATAATCGTTGATTGGGTACAAAAGGTGAGGGTACACAAAGTCACCCTGCCGACGTATAATATATATAATATATATATATAATATATATTAATATATATATATATATATATATATATATATATTAATATATATATATATACTATATATATATTATAATTAATATATAATTAATATATAATATAATTATTAATATATTAATAATTTTACTGATATTTGTGGACAGCTTCCTCAAGTATCTCCGGGTGTTTCCACTTAAAAATGTAGAAAAGGAAACAGTGGCAGACATACTGGTCAAGGAAATATTCCCATAGGACGAGTTGTGTGAACGCTTGTCAGTGACAGGAGTAGCTCCTATCCAATATACTATTATACAGTCTTTTTGTGATATAATCTTAAATGGTCACATATATTTTCGACGTCAACACTAATTACAATTTTATTTGAAAGATGAAAAAAAGCAAGCGGAGATTTATAATACCTAGATAAAATTTTATAAGAGTAAAAGACAATACTTACTAATGAGTCAGAGTACGAGAGTGTAAGAAACTAAGTTAAATTATCAATTTATATTGAAATTTGCTTCTCACTTATACTTGTTCCTTTAAAGAGAGTAATTTTTTAAGCTTATCTAAGGACGTTACAGGAGCAATATTAATTTTTCATAATTACATATACAATGAGCCAGGTCCATGACATTATTCTAAATACGTTTGCGGCTATACCAGAAATGAAAAAATGACAAGAAGTGATAAGTCCACGAGTGAAACATGACAACCATACTCTTCACATATCAGAGCATCAAAATGCGTTGCGGTACATATTATTGAAAAAATAGAAATTCCGAATATTAGCCTCACTCTCTCTCTCATTCCTTCTTATTCTCTCTATTAACTTTAGTTACTATATAAAGTTAATAATTAAATCTAATACCTTAAGACCGATTAATTATAAATTTTATTAGGGCCTGGAATAGAGGTTTATATATTATTGAATATAATTTATAATTAAATATTAGATATAATATAAACATCATAATTTATTCTATTAGATGTAACGCTAATCAGTTTATCCGAGAAATTCAAATGTAAATATATTATTAAATACAAACATCATATATATCTTTATTAGTACAATCAAATTTATAATATATAATAAATTTATATATACTAAGGTTATTCAACAAGAATAATATTTTATTTTCGGAACGAAATTACAAGTTCAATAAATTCCTCAATTTTTCATCCATTCGACATAGAACTTGTGTTTCTTAAAATCACGACAAAGACTCATTATAAAGAGAAGAATTTTTGCAGATATTTAACTTTTATTAGTATTAGAGCTAATTTCACTATTAAATGTAATTACATATTTATTTTATGATAAATTTAAATATTTATTAAGGATAATCACATAAGTAGAAATTAAATAATACTTATATTCTATAAATTAATATTAATAACATTTTTATAATAAATTAAACCAATTTTTCAAAAATTATCATTATTTAATAAACTTAAAATATATATAAATTGATTTTTATTTTTAACTTTTTACTTTCATATTTATATCTTTTTATATATATTTCATTTAATAATTTTTATTTAGAGTTTATTTTTTTTTATTATAAAACTCCGCTACCCAGACTGAGTAGACGGGGACACCTTCGTTATGAGGGTGGAATTGATAATCGAGGAGGGTGAGGTCATTATAATCAAAATATCAATTTATATATTATTACAAATAGACTGTATCTACTTAATAACATTATGTACAATAATTTCACATTCAAAATGATTAAACATATGCAACTAGCACAATGCTACTCAAACATTTCATGTAAACCAGCATTCCATAATAATAGAAAAATTATATATCAAAATTTTCTTTTTATTATAAAAGTCTTTTTCTTTCTTTTAATTGACCTCCTTTACTACGTATTTCCTCTATTGCAATGAGGGAATGATAAGTAGTGGCGCTGAGACGCAGAGTGTATCAGAAAAGAATAAAGCACGTGAGAAAAACACGAGGTAGGACATAGACGTATCTGCGAGGACATACAAGAAAGACCCAGCCTTACTAGCTACCATTCAGTACCAATTAATTTAATGTGGAAAATCATCGCAGTCAGTAAAATTACTCAACACACTAATAGAGCTTATCAATAGGACATAAGCGAATTGGAAATAATCCCTCACATCATATGAGTATGAAATATCGATCTAAATGATAGGGTTTCAATGAGCCTTTAGCCAGGTTGAGTGAACCACTAACTGCAAACCCCTCTACAATCCCCCTGCCATTTACACTCTCTAGTTTATATCACATAACACACTTTCTTCTCGCGCTCACTATCACCAAACAATAAATTTACTCTCACTCTTCAAAAATAATTCATTTACTGACTACAATTCCACACTTTATTTACTTTCAGTCTCTACCCCAGCCGGTTCGGTATTTTCCACAAACACTCTAGCGCATACTAATAATATACTATACGCTTAAACCAACGACTATATTTCATCATGGCTCCTCTTAGGTACAATGACCAGACCCAAACCATCTCAAAACATTACACTTTTCCATATATAATCAATCTCACTTAACCAACACTTATCCTTCGAGCCATACGGCCAAAAAGCCAGTCTCTAAATAAAGTTACATTATCTACAATTGGCTCAGGGCGATTTTAATCGCTGAAGTTTCATTCCATCATTTCCACACGTTAGGCACACCCTAGAAAGATATGTGTACACACATAAAAAAGAAACATCTATTTGAAATTTGTTAAGAATATCTATACTTCTTATTCCAGATACTACATAGTCGGTCTAAAACTTAACTATATGAACAACATTGGTACCAAAACAGCCTACCTATAGCTCATGTAAGAACTTTATCCTCTATCAAAATCAATCAAGTACTTTAAGTACCCTTTTTACATTCACCAACGATTTAATGCACCACACCTAAGCCACCTTCCTGCCATATATTTAGAGCACAACTTTCTCTACTTTACTACTCATGTCAAATTCTGTCCGTGTTTCCCTTTTTCGTCTATCCAACATATATTCCTATTTTCTATTAATATTTAAACTTCAGACAACTCCTTGAAATCACACTCATAACAATTAAACTCACACTGAGGAGTGTCCTCAGTCACAACCATAACTTTACTCTTATCCAGGTTTACTTTCAAAGCCACCTACTTTTACACACCCGCCTGCAAGATCGACTGCAGGTACCAATTTCTCTCAACTCATCTGTGGCGAGATTCACTACTCTATCAGAAGCTCAATCATCCCGCGATATATGGAAAGAACTTAGGCACCCTCAACAACTATCTCGCATCTTGGAACCTTTATTTCTAGACACCACCATTAACCTTAGCCATTGCCGGGCCCACCTCCGGAACCCCTCGAATTCCTTCATACTTACCCCCATTCTCATATTACAAATTGAATAACCAATGAGGGAATTACATATTACGGACAGGCGCTGTTCGTTTACTCCGGGTATTAATCTAAACCAGCGTCACCGATGTTGTACCACCTATTTATTCTTACACCAGGCTTCATCTTCACTATCGTCTACCATACTTTTGATTCCATTCAGAGCCGGCCACCAACACCATAGTGGTCACTAACACCTGCCATAGGACGCTTCCCTTATTCAACTATCATCACCGCCCTGTTGATTGCCTCCAACTTAACTCTTTGTGCTTCTGCTTCGAGTTTGTCTTTCTCCCTTTCATCTTCAAGCCTCAATCATTTTGTTCAATGTAAACGATTTGATCCCGGACACATCCTCCCCTAATCCACTCTAAAACGCACCATTGTTCTTCACCAACAGATCCTTCTGTCAGCTCGAACCCGCACTCGGTTTCAACCAAAATTACGTAATTAGCATATACCTTTCCCATAAACACACAAATAAACTATTAATTCCCCTATAATTTCTACAGTTGGCCCCTTTCTTCTCCCTCACCCCTTATACTACAGGTGCTGGAGCCTGATTACTCTCCGTCTCCCTTAATACAATCAACCCCTTGAGTATTTACTAAATACGCCTTTTCTTCATTTTATAAACGTTTTATTACAACATTACTCTAAATTCTAATTATTCATATTTTCAACTCATTCGTTTTCGCTAACTCACCATTCTTGATTCAGGCCCTATCACAGTATAAATTATTCACCTCATAGAGGTACACTTTGCAGATCCCAATTACACATTGGCTTTCCTTCAATTCCTCCTTCTCTTAGCTGGTTCGTATCTTGCATTGTACCGGTTGTGGCTTCTTAGAGCCTGAATAATATATATCTCCCAATACAAAATCCTATTCCTTTCATTAGCAGCTATAATAAAACCACACAACATTCAACTATCACCCATTCTATTACAGTAAAATTGAATTAGTGCAGATTCCTATCGTAATCGTTATTACTTACTTCCTTTACAGCTCCTTTTGCTAACACCTTCATTACTCAGTATTTCCTTAAACTAAATGGGCTAACATAAATGCCCATTTCATTACCCTATCATTTCTAAGGCAGATAATCCCACTTATTACCTCATTCTTAATACTTTGCTTAGTACGCAAGCTAATCCTTCAAGCAAGAAAGAGTTCAGTCTATTCCCATAATTAGTTAAAAAGTCCCATTCATGGACCTTTCATTACCAAAGCAATGATTTCAAATAAATTTATATCCTTCTGGTATAAAATATCACTAAAATCATATCGTATATCACTTCTTGGGAATATAGAAAATACTATGTTCATTTTATCCCTTCTTGTTCCTATATAGTTTACCATCAATCCCCCAAGCATCTTTCTTTATGAGTCTTCATCATTTTTGCTTTTAATACCTTCTTACAACCGTTACAGCTTCTATTTTACCTTTTTTTATAAACTTTAACACTCTCTCATTTCACCTCTCTCATTAATCCATTCCAGTTGGCGACTGTAACATTTTCAATTACTATTACTTCCTTCCTTTTTAGCATCGGAGTCGCACAATCATTATCTTCACTTATGCAGCTAACTAACCAAATTGTCTTCCTTTCATTCATGTCTTCTCAACTAAGATCTTGTTAGCCTATACAAACGCTTGAGGGTTGTTCACTATTCAGGAGCCAGTTTTAACTAAACCCGATATCATTCGCGACTCTAACATAACTTATCCTTTCAGGTTATATTAATGACACTTCCCATTTTATACATACAATCACTCTTATTTCACAGTTCAGCATTTCTTAAATTTGGTACCACACAAAATACTATCCTTTCCGTATTTTCCACCCCACTATCTCCTCTCTACATAACCAAAGCAAAAACCAACTTAACTTATATATTATGTAATATCTTATATAAGACAACATAATGATCCGATAATTCCCATATCAGCATAATAATTCCCTTTCACTGAGATTTTTAACATCCCAACAATACTAATACTCCACCATCTCGCTCTTCACCAAACACTTTTTAAACTAGAATCATCACTATTCTTTTTTCACTTATCGATATAAATCTCTACCTACACACAACTCTTAACAGTATAACTTATTGGAATACTCCTTGTGTTTTAATAGAAGTAATTGAACTTAAACACCACATATATATCCTATCTCTCTTCACAGAAAATCAATTACACCTTCCTACCTTATTCTCATTTTCTCTATCCGCTACGACACTATTATTAATATTAATATAATTATTCAAATAAAACCACCTGTAATATATATCCACATCCCTTTTTTGATCACGTGTCTACTTACTCAAACAACATTCAGAGTCCCTACCACGAGCACATTTATTCAATTCTCGGCGGTGAAGCTCCTATCTACATTCGCGAATCCAGATATATCTACCAAGAGGAAATCTTACTCACTAATCCACAACGATTCCCTCAGATGGAGACCAGGATATTAACGAATATCATTAATTCCATCACATACCTTACATGTTCAAACTTAAATTTAACCCATTAGAATTCTAGTAGACTCACAAAATCAAAGTCTACCATAGTTTGTACCACAGGTCACTCATATTGCAAATCCTTCCTCTCATTTCACCTCTCTCATTTCTTCATATTCTCACACACAACAGAATCAACACACATATTTCAAACACCATCAAATACTTATTATTACTTATATATATTGTAGAGAATTACATTGTGTGGCTATATTCAAGTATTTATTACAGTCACTAAAGGAGCAATCCAAATTTGCCATTTATTTTTATAACTTTAATTAATATTAATTAAAATCTACATACTTGAAAATTATCCAGTAAATTTACTTATGTATTTACCTCACTAAATCCAATTAAAATTATTTTATTAACTTTTTTTATTGATTCTTCATACCTTGTAGTTTCACTCTCTGCCTTCACTAAATATGCCAATCACTATATCAATGCTGTATTATATATATAATATATCTATGTAATTATTTTTCTCTTTTCATGGCTAGTCTATAATAATCATATATAAATATTCAGATACCTCGATCATCTATATACCGTATACTACTACATATATATCCAGGTAAAGTAATCAAGCAACTTATAATTAAGTTATGAGATCTATAACATCTACAATTGTAACGTAGACTTCAAGAGAATACGCATAAGCTGTCAACCTCCAAATAGCACGACAGAGGGCATCAAAGGATCAATGATTCCATATAGGGGTAGGCTCCACTCTTACGAACCTAAACTAGTCCGTTCAGCTAGTATGTTATGAAATAGTTTTGTTATATCATACATATTTACTAACCCGGGTTGTCTCTATGAGGGTTAAAGGACACATAACCCAAAAACCACACCCTAAGTAGACCCATAGGATATCATCATTGATCCGGCGTCTCTTCTGACCTTTACACGGTGGACTTTTTCGAATGGGGGGGGGGACTTCATCACCGCCACCTGTCCCCCAATGACTGGAAGCCCCTATAATTTCAATTTGATACGCGTATTTTCCATTAGGGGGCTCAAGCCGAAGGGGCATCGAAATCACCCACAGAGTCACCCACTTTCACCTTAATGGCCCTGACAATCTGATATCTACTGAGGGTTCTACTCAGGTGTACATTATTTCTATAAAACCATAAAAATAATATTATATTATATATGATATATGGATCTTATAAACCATATAAAAACATAGATACTAATATAGAAAGAGAATTCAGAGAGAGCAAAATATTGTTTTTAGAGGGGAGGGAGTTCTGTCGTTTATCGCCCTAGCCTCAACGAGAACCAGTGGTGAGTTAACAAAACACTGAATTGACAAAAACATTTTTCACTCGCACAAAGTTACTCGATAACCACACTTATACATAATTATATCCAGAGTATATTATTTATCATACTCACTTAGGGTATATATATTATACTAGGTAGTATCCATAATATACACCTACTATACTTATACATATCTACATCCTCTTATAAGATATTAATACCTAACCTACTGGAATATACTATATATTACAATATAATACATATATTATAATATATATATATAATATATATTATATTCCATAATATATATGTAATAATACTAATATATACTTGTATGTTGTGCTATAATAAATAATCTTCCTATTTAAATATATTTTATATACCTTACATATTTATATATATACACCCTGGTAAATTTATTTCTAGTATTTTTCATAAAATAAGACATTTCTGAAAAAATTTTAAGTTACAGAAAAAAAAGTTGTTTTAACCTCTTAATCACCTCTCCTTGGGTTAAATTTTAGCCTCAAACACTTTTTTCTTTCGTTAAAAAATACTCACTTCCTATTTTTTTACACTTTTGTTCAACACATTTTTTTCTCCTGGCTTCCAGGTCATACTCCCCCCTCAGGACATGTTAAAACATATAATACTATGTACACTCAACGAAAATTTGAGTATACAACACCTTGGTTCAAAAATAAAAAAAATTACAGAAAGAGCTAAAGTGGCGTGGGCAAAAAATGACCACAAATACTTGCGAGGGTTAAATCGAATATAAATATTTTTCACTAATTTGTTGGGCTATATTGAAATAAAAACATTATTTAGGGTAAACGTATCTAAGGATACCTACAGATGCCAGAAACTTTATAAAAAATGGTTCATATTGTTACTATTCAGTTTTTCTTTTTTTCTTTTTAATCATATTTTATGGACATTTTCATATCTTGCTGATTGGAGACATATAAAAAATATCACTGGCAAGGGTCGGACACATACATTAATTTTCACCAACCCAATTTTCTTTTAAAAAATAGTCAACAAACAAAAGTTAACAAAACTCTACGAGAACCAACTTACTAAACACGGACCTGCTAATTACCATAATACCGTCTCACCTAACAAATGTGCGCTAAAAACATACACAAAACCCCAGCTTTAACAAACCTTTTGGTGACTTGGTCACGGGCAACTACATACATAACTTGGCATCGGCCACGAGTATCCTCACATATAATTTGGGCACCATACGTCGCGCGGGTTAAAGAAAATTCTTAGTTGGCAAGCTTTGGATTATGCCAGAAGGCTTGCACTAATTTTACATTTTTCTTAACAAAACTTTAACTTTTCCTGAACTTAGAAAATAATTTTTTCATAAACACTCACAATTTTAATATAAATACCTATATATTATATTTATATTATATATATATACTAATATATAATATTAATATATTATCTCTCATATAAATCATACATATAATATACTATATCATTCATTCATACTATATATATATATTATATATATATATACATCATCACATATACTCATATTATTTACCACCAGGAGTTATATTATAACCTCAAGTCGGGCGGCAGTGACCCACTTGGCAACACCACTTTAGGATATTAAACTAGCTTCTACTTCCGCTCCTCGGGTCCGACCTTTTTCTCCTTAATGTTCTACATTTTGAGGATTCCTTTTCCCTTTTCTTGTTACAGGTTTAATGGTTATTGACTTATAATACAAAAAAACATAATAAAATGTAACTATTTTAATTAATGAATAGTTTTTCATTAATTTAAAATAAAGCTCCATCAATTCCTGACTGGAAGGGTAAATCCGGACCATTCTGTTTAAAATTCCTGTTACAGTATAAATTCATTTTATATATATATTATTCTCTAATTTAACTATAATGTTTATGTTTACATTTGTAATAAACTGTCAATCAATGATATATAAAATAAGAATAAAAATAAGGTGGTCCGTTTCACCCCTTGGGACAAATTGACACTTTTTGGAATTCAAATTTTTTATATAAACCATACTTTTCATTATTTATTTTAATTTTTATTAATATAAGTAACTATTTATTGACACCTTTAATAAATTATAATTATTGAGGTTCAATGAAAAATTTACAATAAATATGTAAAATACGAAAAACAATGATGGTCCGATTCACCCCATGATGCAATTTTTAAGCAGGGTGAATCGACCAAAGTTAAGCCCGTGATTTAGCAACCCACTAACTATCACTATTCTAGGCATTACAAAAATTGTTATGCTTAATGATCATGCCTTTCAAGCTAACATACTCGAGTGTATACTCCAGGAAAAATAACTAATTAAACTTCCGAGATTCGAACTTTTCATCTTTCATTTTAAATGCAAAGTTAAAAAAACTCAAATTTTTCAAAAAGAAATTCTATTGAAGGGCATTTTGTACCTTTAGAATCTTATTACATTTTTTAATAAACTCATTATTCAACACAACTCTCTTTATGAATTAATAAGATGATCTACCAATAAAAATTTTGTAGTACTATATCCGGGACCAATTGCGTGGCTATTTAGATGATGCTTGATATATTTTTTTATTATTTAGACGCCCGGAGGCGAATCATCCCCCCTCTAAAAGAGGTGGGCCTGGTCAACCTGCCCAACGCTATATATCCTGTTTTGTACATTAACGTAAGGACACAATACTATTTTTCCAATTAGCTTTTTTTAATTTTTATTGAACATTTTTTAAAATCGCATTGATAATACCGCCGATTAAAACCATTCGTTAATAATAATGTATCCGATTAGGGTTCGCAATATCGCATTTTCTGTAGTCCCATCATTCTTCATCCTACATGAACGAAAAGTAAAAAACGTTGTTTTCCCTCTCGTTTTTTCTTCATATTTTTATTGAATATATAATATTTAAAATTATAACGTTAATAGGCAGTAAAAAACTCCAAGAACTTTTTTGAATAACATTGTTTGCTAAATTAATAATTTTATCTGTTTTCAATGCATATAGTCTTTACATAAAATTTATTCACCTCAGCAAATTCTATGACCAATTATTTGTAAAATGTTAGCTGATGTGCCATATCACTCTAATGAGGGGGGGGGGGGGGGGGTGTCAACAAGCTATAGCTGTAATAAATGGGTAACAACGATATCAGATACCTTACGATTATCAGAAAAAACGGTAATTGTCTAGTATTGTTGACTCCAGTTCCACTGTACATCAGGGTATATTAAACATTAATAATCTATTTTCATTAAAAACACTGGTCTTAAAACATTACTTTGAAGTTTTTTTACGCATTCTGAGTTTATTTGGAGTTAATATTTTTTCAACAAAAAATATTAACTACTTACGCCCTGAACAATCATAATTCGCGTCTTTTTTTCCGTTCGTGTAGGGATAATGAATCACCTGTTGAAATGCGTTTCAGATTATTAATGATTCATATTAATTTTGGATCGATTTTTGCCACTACTTACGAGTAATCTAAAGTGTTGATCAAACTTGAAACGATAATAAATCAATAGAAATAGAAGTGGTTGGTATTGCAATATGTAGTGAGAATGAATAAGAAAAAAAAAGTACGAATTAATATCACACAAATACACGAATTACAGGGACACAATGGACATTTTTATACACACACACACACACACACATATGTCTGTTACTGAATGTATTTTATAATTATTTAATTATTATTGATTACTTTCAATTTTATGCTTTATATTTATATATATATATTATTTCTTGGCCATTAGGGGCTCGACGGCCCAACGGGGAACAGATGGGGCGACGTTTTTCCATACTCGCCGTAGGGAGGAGGGCGGTCTAGGAACCTTCTCCCCGCGACATTTCCCAAAATACCAAAGAGCGGGGGTTTCGGAGACCCTCCCTGGAGGGGGGGATAATAGTCCTACCCTTTCGTTCCCGGAAGGCCGAGAGACCCTGACTACTGCCATCGGGGCGGTCTACCCTTGGGGTATACCCATTTAGTTTTTTTTTTAATAATTTTTTTTAAACTAAATGGTATCACCCCAGGGTAGAACCGCCCGATACGCAGGAGTCGGGCGCTCTTCGGCCTCCGGGGGAACGAATAGGTAGGACTATTTCCCCCTCCGGGGAGGGTCTCCGGAACCTAGCTCTTTGGTATTGGGTGTTGCGGGGGTTCCTCCGCCCCTCCCTCGAGTATGTGAAACGTCCCCATCTGTTCCCGTCCGCTCGCAGCCTAACTCGTGGCCGTGATATATATATATATAATATATTTACTAGTGAGTATATTAGGTCGGGTATATCATATATTTTATAGGGTGCTGCATCTGCGCGGGGCGGCTCTCAGCGATAATCTGCGCACGCGTCTGATTCTAATACACCCTTTGAACTCACAGCGCTTGTTTTAACCGGTACTCGTGGATAATTTTCACTTGGTCACGACTATAAATTTTCCCATTTATATTATATAGTATATATATAGTATATGTATATATAATATAATAAGTGATATATATATACTACTATATATTATAGCTATATTAGGTAGTATAGGTATTTAGGGATGGTCTATATCGGCGCCCGCGCTGGTCCCATTACTATCCGGTATCGCAGTCCGATATCATTTGTTTATCGCTGGGGTAGGCCGGATAGACCGGTTGAGTTACGTCCCTAGAGGCTTTCTCTTTTTCGGGTGGGTTAGGGGGGGGAAATAGCTTGTTCCAAGAGTAATTTGAAAAATTAATCTATACTCATAGATACTATTTATGTATTTAGTTAATATTAATTACTCACTCATATCGCACCAACCTCACACATCCCACAAAACTCACTCACCTACCACCTCTGGCTCCGCCCTCACCCCTCACCTCACCTCACTCACTCACCCCTATACCTCTACTCCCACTACCCCCACTCCAATATAATTATATACACTCAAATACTATTTAGAAATTGGTACTAAACAAGTATCCTATGTTTAGAAATTCTCATTATTGATTGGGTACCAATTTATATTAATTTTACTTATTATGCATTTTATGTTCCTGCTAGCAATACAATTTATATCTAGAAATTTGAGGGTGTGACTACGATTTCATAAATTATTGAGTATAAAATATGTAATTATTTAAAATATTATAGGATTTTTGATATAAAATATTAATATATGTAAAAAATATGATGTTATAATAAATCGGAATAACTACTAAGACACATTAAATTAGCAATTATTTAGCCACATATATATTATATATTATAATATGTTATATATATAACTATAATTCTTATATTTATCATCCTTAAGCGATTAGTATTGTACACTTATACATAAATAGCTGAGTGAAGAGAGACGACTATATCGATAATTGTTGACGTATAGTACATTAGAACATCCGGAAATATTTTGCGAAAACGGTGGGAAAAAAAAAACCGGCGAAATTAAATCTCTTTTGGAAAGAGACTATTTAATAAATTTCTTCCTCTCTCTCTTACTATATACTTATAGTATAACGTGAGTATTAATAGATTTAATATATATATGCCGAGATATGCCCCTTAAATATTATACCTTTATAATAGATTATATATATATATTATATATTAATATATATATATATAATATATATCTATTAGGGTCTGTAGATCAAGGATGGATCAGTGAGTAATGCGAACGGGCGATCAAAATAATTTATGTTGAATTCCTTAAGTCTCAATAAATAATAAGAATAAAATAAAAAATTCTAATAATATATATTTTTTTATTATAATCATAAATTTAAAAATTTAAACAGGTTATGATAAAGGAAATAGTAATTTATTTAATGAAAATGAGGCTGAACATTGGCTGGCAAAACATTTCGATAGGATCAATGATGGCGGCGTCATACATGTACTAAAAAAATATATTTAGAACCAGGGAACTTAACACTAGTATAGGATTTATCACCAATGATTTCGCGAAGTGTATAGAGCACATTTGTGAACTACCTTAATCAAGGAATAAAGATGATCGCATGTGAGAGCAGTAGGTTTTCTAAAAGATAAGAGGGAGCTGTAATGCGTTATGTGGGAGATGATGCAGGATTCTCGATGTCCCTGACTCAGTCTAAATTTCTGTTCACGTGCACTCGTCGATTCCTCTAGAGACATAGTACATATCTTAATTCTTATTCCTCTCATAATCCATGGGTCGATCATGCTTGTTCTCTGGTGTCACTCAGGGGTGGGGGGTAATATATATATATTGCTTATTTCTATTGGACCATTGCAGGCTAGTAGAATCAGTGACCTATCGGTGTGTTGGAGGAACATTCATATTCTCTAGGCAATCAGCTCGCTCGGCCGTAAGCTGTTTGCGATTCAGGCAGGAATGGTCGAGAGATCGTTGCAGAGGATAGCTCTTCGCTCTGAGCAACAGCCAGGTTTATCATCTCAGGAAGTGCGCTAAACCTCACTTGGTTCTCCTACTGACAAAGTTATTCGATCTATAGGCGAGAGTTGGCGTGTAAAGGCATGCACTTCTCTCTCTCTTACTGTCGATCTGACTCATGTGTTGCTAATACTACCAACTCGAAAAGGCAAAATGTCAGTCGGCCTGCCTCGCGCAACTAGATTTCTCTATGTCTCAATACGAAGCACTTTCCACGCTACCTCACTCTCGCGTGGAGGGCGTCTGTGCACATAGATCTCAGAAGTATTTCCGAAAAAAGTGAAGCCGCTCTCGATCCTTCTAACTATCGCCTCCTGTAGCTCTTACTTGTATTCTTATCTAAGATTTTTGACAGACCTCCTCTCCATCACTTCTTCCAGATCACCTGGGGCTAAAAAGCACTTCCGATCGCCAGTACGGGCTTCGTTGCACGAAGTGCTATTGACATGGCAGATAGTACACTTCCATCCATGAACGTCTTATATTGGCTTTTTCGCTCTTAGAACGTACGGAGAGTTGTGGTCGGTGTGCGCTATGACATATCCATATGCAGTTTGACGCGAGTTATAGGCACACGTCACTGCTATTCTACCGTAGCTCTCAACTCACTTATATGCTATACTATATATCTAAACATTCATAATTCACACTATAAACTCAGTTCATTTCGGTGTTTGTTTGGATGGGGACCTCGTGATACTTTTGTGTCACAAGTGAGATGGCTCGCCCTCAGGGGGTTCAAGTCTATACTCTACCTGCGTTTATCTCCTATCTTTCTTCAGTTCAATGGTGAGTCTTTTCTTCACCTGCACCTCTAAACTCAACGGTGTGGCAACTGACTCGAAGGAGTATGCCGAGTGACTCAGACTTTCATCTCTCTCTAACTCACCTACGGATGCGAGAGATTCGCTAGCGTCCACTCTTAGAACTATCTCGGAATTGCCCTCTCGTCTCATCTCTGTTCATCGTATTGTTGATGTTTCGTTCGCGTTGATGTTGCATAGAAACTCAACTCTCTGCTCGACATACTCTCCAATTCCTGTGAGAATTCAACACCTGGAATGACGTCCCAACCCTATCTTTGTACTACACCGTTTCGGTCTCTCCGTTCGCTCCCTAATGGGCCGTCGACATAATTAATATACCCTATTCATAACTTTTATACTATATCTCGTCCTCTTCTTCGATAGTGATTATCTGATTACGTACTATCATCCTGATTGATACAATATATATATTTAAACATCCTTGGCCTTAAATTATAAATACAAAAATATTATCCTTATATTAGTATACCTGTGTGTGGTTCGATGCATTGCACCGTGAACGTGTGTGCTGTAAATATGGTCGGTATTTGTGTGCGGATATCTTACTTCGTCACTTTATATGTAACTGTAAATGTGTTAGTACTGGATGACTTTACTCTACCATTTTCTCAAATTATCTTGCTCTTGCTATACAATACGAGTACCATCATTCGCTCCATGTATGGATTGTTTCATTTGCTGGAGGATATACCGGGGTGGGGGGGGGGCTCTCTGGTTCAACACCGGTGTCTTATTAGGACGAGGTCGATATCTATCGATTCGAAAAACAGTGCTTGTATACATCACTTGATACATCTGACAATCCTTTCCTAGTTTCCTTTGACCTCTATCCTTGGCGAGTGGCGATCTGGTGTTTATCTCCTTATCCTATTGGTACTTCAAGCAGCTGCAAGTGCTCGTTTGACTTTATCACTCCGCTGTACCACCTTACTCTTTACGACCCACGTGGTTTCATGTTTAGTCACAATAGGTGCTGCCTAATTGCCGCACGTGGACGAATTAGATTGGCTATTTGTGTGTTTGACTAATTGGTTTAATAACTCACGATGTACATAAGTTTTGCTCTAGTTTTGTGCTAGACATTTCAATTTATTACCATCTTTTCCCCACCTCTGGTTTCTGTGGAATTCTCTTTTCTTCCAACCTTTCTGTATTTCCTACTTGAATTTTAATTTCTCCTCACTTCTATTAAGCTTTGCGTCTTGTGCGGTCTATACTGCGAATTATTGAGCGCAATGAGTGGTGAACGTTTTTTGAGAGTATACTATCACCCTCCTTGAATAGGGTTGCCCGTGAGTGGGTGGTGACAACTGTAAAAAAAATCCTTGATGGCAGATATGTGGCAAATGAACTGAATTCCTATTCCCCCCATCCAAAAACATCATTCGATTATCCAAAATCGTACTCTTTTCAACATTACCCTCGATGGATCATATGTCGCAACCACACAAATTTTGACCTTTTCAAACTTAAATTTAAACCTTAGAATTCTAGTACTCCACTACACACAAAATCACCATAGTCCTCTCTACCACAATTCACTCACAAGAATTGCAAATCCTTCTATTCTCCCCTTCTCATTCATTTCACAGCAACACAAACACATTTCACACCAAACACTATTTTTCACCGTTTTCCTTTCATCTTTGTTTCAGTACAGCGAGCAAATCAAATTTGCCCTTTCCTAAATACATCCATCAGATCTTATTAGTCTCAAGATTTATTCCTCTGACATTTCAATTACATACGATTCTACATTTTCGCCGAAGAAAGAAGGGCTCTTACGTCGACAACGACCTTCTCCGAGGCATGCATTAGCATTCCTGCAAAAGAAAAGTGGTAGTAGGCAGCAACCTAACTACCACCGGTCCCTTAAGTCGCCTTCTATGACAACGCAGGACATACATTGTGGGAATTTTTTCTCCTACACGTATGGATAATAAGGGATAGGGATGTCTGAGATGTTGTCTAGAAGTGGGGTATGGATATAGCAGTATGTGTATAGATAATGTTTGTCCTGGAGGAGAAAGTGTGGATATGAACGGCCATAACAGAAGGCGAACCATTAGCACTGGAGTGTCATACATACCATAAGCAAATGGGTATATATATAGTATATATATATATATTATATATATATATATATATATATATTATATATATATATATATATATATATATAATATATTATAGATATATATTATATATAATATATTATAGGCCTATATATAAATTATTATTATTATTATAGTTATTTATTATTGAGTTTTAATCATTATTCAAAATTCTTAATATTTTGTTCAATAATCACAAATAATCAGCCGAAATTTGCTGGATGACGTTTATAAAATAAATATGCGATTGTTTGCCGATGACGATTAACTGAAAAAGTATCTATGTTAGTGAAATTACCACTGCTTATTGTTAAACGTGTTTAAGCATTGTATTATTTAAACATATATTATATATATATTATAAAGAATTTCATAATAAAAAAAACAGAATTTATTCTCAATGTTACGCGCCTTCAGTGATAAAAAAATCAGAGCAAATTTCAGGGCACAAAACTTGATAAAACTGCAGAGTTGTGGAAATAAATATACTGTCTGCTATTAAGAAATAAGTGGTGCTACGAATATAAATGGTCAATACGATTTAACTTTATCGCACAATTGAGAATTTTCTAAATATTATCGATAACATGAAATCGTCGATTTAATTAGTAACACTCGTATATCATTATAAAATTGATAAATTTTACATCAAGTAAGAGAAACCTCTGTGTAAAAACTATGATCTTTGAAGAAAAAAAAAAAAAAAAAAAAAAAATACGTTTTTCAAAAATATTTAAAACGTACAAAGATGGCCAAAGTGTAAAAATTTGTGGACTATTAAATATTTCCTACACTAAAACATTACAATTTTTTTGGTAGTCCTCTAACTGCGGAATGATATATGGGCATTTCGCTAACTGCAATTCCACACATTTTCATAGTTTATCGCAATTGCATTTCCTCAATTTATTTTGGTATTACCGCAATTGGGATTAAATTGCGGAACGTCACCCTCTGATATATATATATATATATATATATATATATATATATATATATTATATATATATATATATATATATATATTTCCTCCTCCAGATTAGATGTCCATGTATGTAAAAATAACTATGATAGCTACTTAAAAACTGAATACATTTTTGAAATCAGCGCAATAAATTAGGAAAATTAAGATGACATAAAATAAAGTGAGTTTTGCTAATATTTCTACTAAGAAATGAATGAAGAAATAAATAAAAGACGACTAACAAAAAGTAATATAATTTTTCTTTCAAGGTTAAGTTTTGCGTCTCCAGAGTCATGAGTCCCCCAATATATTCTTTTCAATGTAAGGCGAACATACGCGCACACACAAACACTACATGAATAGATAGATGTTCTAGAAGAAATTAAAAATTTTTTTTGATGACCTGACCTGACTTAACCTGAACTATTTACAATTGAATTAACTTTATGTTAACATGTATTAGTTTTACTTTTCGATTCTCATATGAAATTTCAGTTTCCTCTAAAAGTATTGAAAGATATAAGGAAAACGTTTTTTTATGGGTATGTTTAAATTAAGTTTTTATCGGGTAGGGGGGGGGGGGGGGGGGGGGGGGGCGGGGACGATTCTAATATTCTTTGGCAGTGTTTTATAATTTAATTCATCATTAATTTTTTTTTTTTAGTTCTTGAATTACAAGCTAAATTCAAAGAATGTATTAAGTTTTTATGTAGATAAAGTTTTTTTTTTTTAGATACGCCGCCCACCGAGATCTCACACTCTCCATATACAATATTATATATATATATATATATATATAATATATATATAATATATATATATATATATATATATATTAATGTAATTGTCATATATTGAGATCATTTTATATTTTTCTGAAAAAAAATTCTAAGTTCAAAAAAATTTCTAAGTTCGAAAAGGGATAGTTAAGTTTTTTAAAAAAAATTTCTTTTAGTGTTTTAAATATATATATAATTTATAGAAGCTTGCCATAAAGAAATTTCTTAAAAAACTTTACTTAACTTAACTTTTCTGAACTTAGAAATTTTTTTGAACTTAGAATTTTTTCAGAAATATGTGGAGTCAAATATGACAACTTTCCCATATATATATATATATATATATATAATTATATATTATTATATATATATATATTATATATATATATATATAATATATATTAATCATGGTAACGTCGGGCGGGGTGACGCTGGCCACTTTAGGTATAACTTCGTCTCCCCAATTTCCCCCCTAATCACTTTTTGGATTTTTTTTTCCTGAAATTCAAAGCCCCTATAGTAGGTCATAAGCAAAAAAAATAATAATGTATTCTAATAATCATAGTTTTATTAAAGTTTAAATAAAGATCGATTTTAGACTCAAGTTTGAAGATCTGTTTAAATTCCTCTTTTTAAAATTCCTCTTTTATGTATAAATTCAATTTATATTTTAATTTTTTAATTAATATAGAAATTGTTATTATTATAATTAAAATTGTAAACAGTAATTAAAATTTTAATAAGATAATATAAATAAGAATAAAATGTGGTGGCCCAATTCACCCCATTCGTGGGACATAATTTTGACACTTTTTTGAATTCATATTTTCCAATATAAATTTCAATTTTTTAATTTATTTTTACTTAATATAAGTAACTGTTTATTATATTTATTAGCTATCTAAAAATAAATAATCTTTATTTACCTAAAATAAGCCAATCAACAAGCTGGTTACCCAATGGGACTCCATCTTTCATTTTATTGGGGGATCGAATCGGCCATGAGTTAGGCCCAGCGATTAACCACTGATGCAGCTGTTTGGACAAAAGTGAAGTTATCCCGTTAAACAACAAACGGAGAAAAATGATTACACTGAAAAAATATATATAATTAAAATCTGACCATAACTTTTCATTTTAAAACAAAAAAAGAAGCAGATGAACTTTTCAATGTGAAATTCTTTTACACTGAAGATACTATAGAGATGAGGAATAAGATCCTGAAGGTAACTGTTTCTAGAATTTAAGATAATCTAAATAAACTTGTAGTACTACCCATAATGAGCAAATATATAAAAAAAAAATTGATAGGGGGATTCTACCGACCCCATAAACCTTTCACCCCCATATCCCGTATCCGGCTAATTCACTATCCGATAATCCGGCCGGATAATCCGTATCCGGCTAATTCACTAACCGGCCCATCCCTAATATATTATATATATATATATTATATATATATATATAATATAATATATATATATTAATATATATATATAATATATATAATATATTGCGTAGTTATTATAAGAAAAAATTAATTTTATTACTATTATTATTTTATTTTATGTATTTACAAAATTTCTTTTACTGAATTTTTTTTTTTTTTTTAAAATACTCGTAAATATGTTGGCAGAAAAATCGAATTTTTGATAATCGTTCAAAATTATCGATTATCGACAAAAAGCTATTATGCAATCGATATATAAAAAATCGAAACAAATCATCGTTAAAGTTTTCAGAACGTTATTTTTTTTTTTCTTTCAATAATATGCGTAAAATACACGAATCCGTAAAAAAAACTTCAAATAATTTTTTTAAAAACCATTTTTTGTAAATGAATGTTTTATAATTTTAATATACTATGTACGTGAACTGGAGTACAATACTAGATAATTACCAAAAAACAATCGATATTGATAAACATTACCTCAAAAATGGATTTATTATTATTTTTATCCTGAATAGAAGATCCAGAGTAATGTTTTATAAAACATATTTAAAATTTGGTAATTATTATCCATAACTGCCTCTAAAATTTTATAAAATCACAGCATAGATTCTAATTCAAAATAGTATGAAGAATAAAAAAAAAATTTATTTGTAAGCTCTCTTTAGGAAAAAAGTTTCAGCATCTCACAAAGTTGTTTAAAAAAATCAGCTTAGTTACTTTTCAATATTGATCGATCCAGTTTAGGTCTCATTTCAGGCCCTCTAAGTCAGGTTATGATAAGTTTTTGTTAGGTATACACAGAGAAAAATCTATGTAGAATTAACAAATCTTATCAAAACCTGAACTAGATCCTACTAAACGAGGCACGAAGCACACTAATTTTATTATAAAGAAAGTCTATGGGCATTTTAAACTTCAGAGGCTGTAATTTTTTTCCTAAGAGACTGCCGATTTTGTTTCAACTATTCTTCATTATTATTTTTTTTAGAGTATATCCTGTGATTTTTCAAAAAATAAAAAAAATTTCGTTTTTTTTTAATAACAAATCCTATAGGTTTTTTTTACAACTTTGAGAGTTGACTTTTTTTCCTAAAGAGACCGACAAATAATTTTTTTTATATTCTTATACATTACTATTTTTTAGAGTCTATCTGTTGATTTTTATGAAAATCTACATATCATCAGTTAATGTAAATAATTATTGTAAATTGGCTATTTTTTAATCAAACTTGGCAGAGTTGTTTATAAGAATATCAAAACATTGACAAAAAAAAAAAAAAAAAAAAAAAAATTAAAATCTGCTGAACTAGACTATTACCAATTTTTTTATTAACCATTGGGAACGGTTGCTTATATCAATATTGAAACCGATTTTAAACATTTTTGTGAATTAATTGTTTTAGTTTTAATTCAGAAGCTGCTCTCCATGCACCAAGTCTGTTATACCCCAAGTTCAATCCACTCTTTTATTATTCTTGGGGTGCGTCACTAAAAAAAAAAAGATTGGGAACCAATGATCTAGAACAGCCACTAATTACAACTACAATAGTTTCATGAACATAATCCTAGCTTACCTTCCTCCCATAGACTTGGACTGATTGGTCGGAGTCTTTCGCACCCATCTGCAATATAAAAAAAAAATAAGAATCTGGAATATCTAGATGTTACAATTTCTACAATAATAAAAGTAAAAAAATTATATTAATTGTTACCTTGTTACCTAAAATATCAATACTCTCACTTCAGTAAAAGCCAAAACGTAAGTTAGGGACCACCAAATTTACTCGCTGTGTTAAGAATTAAAAATATTTCCACCTTTAAAAATTTAGAGACTTTGTGTCTATGCAGAATAATTTTCACTAAAGCATAACAATTTATTTATTTATTTATACAAGGTCGAGGTATAGCCTTAAACAGTGGCACCACTTAACAAATATTTTTTGTTTAAAAACATTACATGTTTAAATGTTAATAGGAAATAAATTCATAGAAAATAATGTAAATATGAAAACAAGAAATAAATAATAATATAAGAAATAAAACGATATAAATAAAACAATATATATAAAGTAATATAAGTAAAACAAAGTAAATAAATCAATATAAAACAATATAAATAAATCAATATAAATGAATCAATATAAACAATGTAAATAAATCAATAAAAATAAATTAACATAAATAAATCTATATAAATAAATCAATATAAATAAATCAGTATAAAATTTACATACTAAATAAATATATACTCATATCATGAAATATAATAGAATAAAATTAAAATTTATTTGAAGCGCACTGAATATGCAAGCAGCTAAATATAAATAATAAGTAATAAAATGAATAAAGTATATGTATATTTGAGCATAACATGGTCCAAAGATATTGAAAGATATTGAAAGATTTTGATATGGCCCCCACAATTAATTTTGAATACTAATGTTAAGAAAGAAAAAAAGAAATATATATATATACAGTGGCGTAAATAACGCCCCCGCAGGCCCCGCGGTGCGGGGGGGATCGCAGGAGCCAACATTACTCAAATAATTTCATTTTTAACTTTCTTGCTAAATTTTCTAATTATTAATTTTTATGTTTTTATTCATGCTTAATTATTTTTAACCAAAAAAAAAAAAAATTAATAATAACGCAAAGTTTAAATAAATAGATAATAAAAAAATAAAAAATATTATTCCCTTTTTAATATATTTAATTTAAATTTTATCATATATATATATATATATATTATATATATAATATATATATATATATATTATATATATATATATATATTATATAATATATATTAGATATATATATATATATATATATATATAATATATATATATAATATATATATATATATATTATCTGAATTTTTCTTCTTCTTCCTACAATTTTTTTATTTCCCCTCTGTTATGGTCTTCATTGAAATGCTGAAATACCAACTATTTTTTTCCTATATTTTTTTCTATTTCCACACCTTATTTGCCTATTCTCCTATTTCTTTCCTATTTTCCTAATCCTTCCTCATTTCTCCTTTTTCCGCCATCTCTCTTCTCCTTTTCTTTTTTTCCTTTCTCTCTAATTTTTTTTTTCAAATTTAAACTTTTATATTTAGAATAAAATCAAAATCTTTGTGTTAGTTTTCAATTAAAAAACACATTTATTAATTTTTTTAATTAAAAACACAGAGTAAACTAATATTCTAACATTTTCCTTTCCTCCTCCATTTCCTTTTTTTCCATTTTTTTTTCCCCCAAATATTTTTCCATCGTATTCTCAAAAAACCATAATTTTTTCAACATTTTTTCATTATTCATATTTTCAATTTATTTTTTATTTAATTAACTTTAATTAACTAAGATATATTATATATATATATTTATATATATATATATATAAATATATATATATTATAGTATAATATATATGATATAAATATATAATATATAATAATATAGTTTATATATATATATATATATATATATAATATATATATATATTAATATATATATATTTTTTTTTTTTTTACATTTTTCCACCACCACTCACTCAATATCCCATTCATCTATCTTTCCACTTCAAAATCATTCCACTGATTCTTCAAATTACTTCATAATTTATTCACTTACTCATTTTCTTACAAATGTTTTTTAAAAATTAAATCCCTCATCGTAAATCACATTTATAATAAATATTAATTGCCCAAAATAAAAATATTTTTCCATTAAATTTTAATAATTCACCTCAACTAACTTTCCTTTTAAACCTACATCAACCACAAAACTCTTTTCTCTACACATTCACCCCTTTCTAGCATTCCTGCTTAAATTTATTATTACTCTAAGTTGTAAGTTCCCTCTTAAACACCTTTCCTCGTTCTTTACCTATATTTAAAATATATAAATCACCAACATCTCCTGCCTTAAATTAGTATTTCAATTGAACTTTAAATTACATTACATTTTATATGACGCTTTTTCTTTTTACTATATATATATATATATATATATATATTATGATAATATATATATTATATATATATATATATATTATATAAATGTATTTCTTACTATAGTATATAGAATGAATAGCAATAACATCAAAAATATATACTTATATATATATATATATATATATTATATATATATATTAATATATTTATAAAATTTTACACTTTTTTAATTTCAAAATACAACTCGTTCTCCAATCTTTAAGACTTTTATAGAACTTTAACTTTTTTCAGACATTCTTTTTTTCCTTTTTCATATTTCTCTAAGAATAATATCATTAATTTTTCTTTTTCTTTCTTTTCAATATTTCTTCTCCTGATGACATAATAACGAACTTCATTTCCCTTTTTCTTTTTCTTCGGAATGACGTCATTTCAATATTTCTTCAACTCCCATTCCTCTTATATATACTAATATATATATATATATATAACTATATATATTATATATATATTATATATATATATTATATATATATATATATATATATACTATATATATATATATATATATATTATATATATAGTATATATATCCATTATAATTATTTTTTCCCCTTATTCTAAAAAAACTCTTATTATTTACATAAAAACTTAATATATTTTTTAATTCAGCCAAACATTAAAATTTCATTAAACAAAAAAAATAAATTTTTTTAATAATTGCTTAATTTTTAATAAATATTCTTCAAAAAAATAAAAAATCATCTTAATTTTTTTCAAACTTTAATTTAAACATTTTTATTCCCTTTTAAAAAAAAAAAATTTTCTGACTTCCTTTTCAAAACTTGATCGCCATTTTTTAATTTGTTCTTATATTCATTTTTTATTATTAATTATCTTAAAAATATATTTTCTTATACTTTAAACTTATCACCATCACTCACTTTTCTTATACTTTATCCACCCCTTAAAAATATCCTTTTTTTCCCATGCATTTCCTCTTACACAGTTAAAAATAAAATTTTTTTCCTTTCCCAATCTTATTTCAATTCTTTAATTTCAAAATTTCTTCCAAGTCAGCAGATGAAAATCTTATCAAAATCTGTATTCTTCACTGTCAAACATCAAAAACATATATATATATAATATATATATATAGACTATATATATATATATTATATATATATATTATATATATATATATATATATATTATATATATATAATATAGTATATATTTATATTTAATTTCTCTCTTTTTGATTTCTTCTTTTCATTTTCCTTTTTTCATTTCAATTTTGCAAATTACTTCAAAGACTATTATATTCATTTTTTTACTAAATTAAATCATTATTTTTTTATTTAAAAATTTTTCCATTGATATAAACCTTCACCATATATTATTAATATATGATATAAATATATATATATATTATTACATATATAATATTATATAATATTATATATATACTATATATACTATATATATTACTATAAATATATATATATATATATATATAGTATATATATAATAGTAATATATATATATAATATATATATATATATAATTATAATATATATATAATATATATATATATATATATATATATATATTATATATATATAATATAATATATAATATATATATATATTATATATAATTATATATATATAATATATAATATATATATATAATCCCTTTTATTTTTAATTCTCTCTCTTATTTTATTTTTTTTTTTTTTTTTTTCTATTAACATCATGTCTAAGTTGTAGAAAAGAAAATTTTTTAATTTATATCTACGAAGTTGTGCAAAAGAATATTTTAAATAATATTATAAAATAATATAGTTACATTTAAAAAATTTAAATATTCTCTTTTTTAAAATTTCTTTGCTCCTCAAATTTAAAAACCTATTTTGTATCTTTTAAATCATATTATAATTTTCTATTATAAAAATTTAAAAAAAAAATAAAAATTTTATAAAAATAAAAATATTTTTTCATAAATTTTATTATGCAAAAATTACTTATACCTATATTTAAAAACAAATTATAACAATACAAATTCATATCTTCTCAAGAATTTTATTATGCAAAAAATTTAAATAAAATAAGAAAGAAAATTAAAAAAAAAAAATAAATTTTTTTTTATTTCTCTATCCTACTTTAAATTCATTTTTTTTGTCACCCTTATTTTATTCTTTTTAAACCCCCTCCTTTACACCCAAATACCAAATATCGTTTTCTTATTTCAGGGGCATCAAATATTCCTACCCTTTTCTTCTCGCCACTGAGACTTGGAAATATTGCTTATAAGCATGAAGTCTTATATATTTTTAAATTGCCTTTTAAATTTAAAAAAAAAAAAAAAAAAGAAATTTAAACTTAGCTGAGAGATCTTGGTTAATCTTATATTTTTAAAACTTAACGTAAACGGTACAAATTCCCCCTGACACACATTTATCAGCCCTTAAATTACTTTTATTATCATATACTATAAATATATAAAAAAAAAAAAAAAAAAAAAAAAAAAAAAAAAAAAAAAATCAAAACTTACCTGATCACAGATTTAACATTCCTATATATATATATATATAATATATATGATATATATATATATATAGTATATTATAATATAGTAATATATATATATATATATAATGAGTAATATATAAGATATTTACTATATATATATATATATATATAATATATATATATATTATATATATATATATATATTATATTTTTATCTTAACATTTTTTACCCAATTTCTTTCATCTAAGTATTTACACAAACAATTAAAAAAATTCCTTAACATTTTACCTACAATTATATTTTTAATAAATTTCATTATTTTCCATATCTTAGCTTTGTATCTTTTTATTCCCTTAAAGACTATTTTGTCTCAGGTAATTTACTTATCTTTTTATCCTTTGACATATCACTACCTTTTATTTTTACACTACTCTCTCTTTTTCCCCACTACTTACCCTTTTCTCTCTCTATCCCTTCTTCCTTCTCTCTTCCTTCTTCTTTCTCTTCACTTTTTTCAGAAAAAAAAACAAAAACAGAAAGAAAAAAGAAAAAGAGCAGAAAAAGAAAAAAAGAAAAAGAAAAAGAAGAAAGAGGAAGAAGAAAGAAAGGACTTATTAATAATTATATATTCCCAATCTTTAAATTTCCTACTATCATTTAATTTATTTTCCTTCCAAATTTAATTCTTACACCACAACATCTAATACTCTTATATTCTTCTAACCAATTACTTTCTTTACGCTTAATAATAAAACATTACATATATTATCCCATTAACTTTTCACTGTTGAGAATTTTACTTAATATTTTTGAATAAAACATATGACTTTAAATTCTTACATTCTATACTTATAAGGTTATAATTGATAGGGTCTCTCTCTACATTTAAAAATTAAATAATATAATTATTATGATTATTCTTATAATATCTTCAATTAGTATCTTATTACATATTACTTAACGCTGTATTTTTACTCTTTATTAACAACAATCTTTTCCCTTACATATAAACTGATAAATTAGACGAAAGAAAAACTTTATTAACCCCCATTATTTAGCTGGGTTTAATTTAATTTACAACATTATTTCCCATCCTACCAACTTTTTTTATCTTCTTTTTATTACTTACAAAATCTTCTTTTTACCAAATACCTCTAATTCATTCTGATTTACAATATTTCTCAATTGATTCTTATTTAAAATTCCTTATTCCATCCATTCAATCAAAAAATTCAACACCTTCTCATTTTAATGATTGTTCATAATATTTCTTTCACATTTCTGCATCTACCTTTTTCATTATCAATTATAACATTTTTTCTTTTTTCTTTATTCTCATCTATCTACTACATGTCTACTTCCACTTTTTATTTCTTCTCATTTTCTTCATTAATTTACCGGAATAACACGTTAGCGATAAGCCAGTTTCATATCTTTTCCCTTTATTTTTTAATCCTTTTTACTATATCTATTATCACTAACTATTTATTCATCACCTATTTAAATGAAGTGAAAAAATTAGCCTTTTCAGCAAGAATAGATACAAATCCATTAAACCAAAAAATAAAATAATTTACAAAGAAATAAAACAAACCATTAATACTCCTTCCATTAAAGCAAAAAGAGCAAACGGGAAAGGAAAAGAGAGAAACCTCCAAACATTCGACCAATGACAGCAATTACCAGAAAAACTGTACTAGGTAACCATAGCCCGGCCCCAAGAGAAATATTGACAGTAAGTTCAAGTACGAGATTATGTTTACACCGTATAATTGAAAAAGGAAAGGGACCAAAAAAAACGAAAGGTGTTAGAGATCACCACAATATAGAAGAAAAGCAGCCTGAAAAAGACGTAGAGCCACTTTCCCTCCGAAGGCCAAATGGTGGATTTTATGCGAGGAGACCCTTAAAAGGAAAAAACCAGGTGGGTCATGTTAAAAACACCAGCAGAGAAGAAAAAAAAGGAGAAAGAGAAAAACGCAAGAAAAACAAAACTATAAATGCGTAGGGGGCGAAAAAGGGACCTTGGGAGATAAGAGTATAGAGATGAAGCCCAACATATCCGAATCACGACATTAGAAGAGTCCAAAAAAACGATCAACAAAAGTATTAACAATAAGTTGTAACAGAAAAGAGCGGAAGGGGGGAAGAACCAGGTGCAAACAGAGAAGAAGCAGCACAGAACAACTATTTCGAGGGAAGAAAGGACCAGCCCACGGGGAAAAACCGCCAGAAAGGGAGCGCAAGAAACCAAAGAACAAGAAGACTAACGAAGCCACAATTATAACAACCGGCCCAGAAAAGGTATCCAAAGTAAACAACCCAGAAAAATATTACTCCCAACCCGATAGAAGGAATAATATATGAGTTACTAATCCCTAGAAAAGGCGAGCCAAGAAGAGGCAAGCAATAAACCTAAGATAAAGAAAAAGGTGAGAGTGATATTTGAGAAAGCCAAACACGTGTGTTTATGACCCCAGACGACACGTGATTGACGGAAAACAACCGGAAAAAACATAAAAAAAAGCCAAGACAAGAAGGAAAAAAAGATAATTTACGTGATATAAAAAAAGCCCAAAGACCCAAACGAGCAAGAAGCCCCTAGACCAGCCCCGAACGCGGTCATATATCTACCCATTTGCCCTAGGTTAGGGAGAAAACACCACTTATAAGATAGATGCGCCCTGGGAGAAGGACCTGGTGCGCCCAAAAAACGAGAGAAAGAGAGCTGGGAAGAAAATAGATACATAATACGAGAAATCATATGTCAAAAAGGTCAGGATATTAGAAAATAGTTTACAAAGCGCAATAAGAATTCACGACCCCTTGTCAAAGGGAAACAGAGCAAAAACCAAGCCAAAACAGTAAGCGAAGAGAAATAGAGATGAAAGAATAGATTTCAAGGGTTATAGAGGGATAAATATTTTTCACCAAACTACCCACCACCTTGAGGAACTAAAAAATGGATTTATTTAAAAGAAAAAAGAAAAATACATACATATATTCAAAGAACCCGACAAACGCCCCAGGCCCCGCGATATTGTTCTCCATCCATAGTTCATAATTTCAGCGTCCGCTTTTGGATCTCTTACTTAAACATTTGTAACCGAGAAAAAATAAAGGGAAACATATATAAGAGAACAAAAGTAGGAGAAAATAACGTATTAAAAAAAAAAACAAGACAAAAGAGGCGAAAAATCACCAGCCACTTATCATCAATATTAGAAAATATCTCAATCCCAAAATCAGAAAAGAAGGTTAAATCGCAGAACAATAAGTCAAAATTATGCTTACAAAGAAAGGAAAAGAACAGGGGGGCGCGAAAAGACGACAACCGAAGGAAGAACGTTCACAAAAACAGAAAAAACAACGCAAAAGGAAACGCAATCTACATGAAACAGAGGAAGAAATCGCCAAGATCACGGAAAGAAATTACACCGACCCAACGCTATTAACGCAAAAAAACTAAAATTTTCGTGGAAAAGATTTTTACAACACAATGTAATGGTCTGAGAAAAGTGGCGTGATGCCAAAAACACAAGAAAACCCGGCCCAACAATAGAACTGTAGCCCAAGGCCACTAGAGGCGGCCGCTTGAAGCAGAACTTCTCACGGTGAAAACAAGAAAAAATAATATCGACCCCAAAAAATGCATAACTTAGTATAAATAACCATAAACAAACCTCAAAGTTTAAAACAAAGATAAACAAAGAATAAAAGCGGGGGAAATACCAAACCCATAATTTTTCTTTTAAAATACTGCCGAAAAACGGTCCGACGGGCAGCGGAAACCAGAACAAAAAGGGAAACCCCCCGAGGATAAAGCTCTAGGCCAACGACGTGAAAACCGGAGGAAAAAATAAAGAACAAAGATGGGCCCAAATACTGAAGTGAATACGAAGAGAAGACGCGGCCCAACATGAAAACGAAAAAGAAAGGGCAGTGCTGAAGAGAGTGGTAAAGCATTAGGTTTACAATAGGTGGCCATATAATTCTTCAGAGACACTGTGAAAAAGGGAAATAATACGGAGCGAGGAAGCACCCATCAGGCTCCGCAAACCCACCGAACTGAAGTGCAGAAAGAATTTGAAGGCCCAAAAACAAATTATCAAAGCAGCAAACGACAAAAAACCAATAATAAACTGATAGGCTATATATACGACGTCAGTTTGTTAAGGCTCGCACCAGGGCTGTAAATCGAAAGAAAGGAAGTGCCAAGCAAATCTACCAAAAACCGGTGCTGCGAAAAAAAAGGCGAATATTGAATAAGAAATCTGGGTGTATCTATCCCCCTCAAACCAAGAAACGCACCACCAGCGACCGCAGGCCCCACCTAAGCGACAAATAACCCACAAAGTAACCTACATGACAACCTAGCCAGAAAGAGACAAGGGAAGAAACGGACAAGGAGGACGGGTAATGGAGAAAAGGTCGGAACCAAGAAGAAGAGTCAGAAGGGCACCAGCCCACCCCGGTGCCTTGAGGTTCTCAAGGTTCGGTGCTGAAAAGTTAGTTATAACCCGCGTCTACAAATGTCACAACAGATTCTATCCACAACCAATCTCGTTGACATTTTATATAAATCGATCAAACAGCAAATGAGATAATAATAAGTTGCAGATAATGATTATTATATTTATAAGTTTACATCTTACACTAAATTATCCAATTTTGAGTTTTTCTTTGGGTCTTACCCAATTTTAGATGTCCCATAGCGTTATTAACTATCAGTTCAGTTTTACCTCTAGCCTTATAACAGAAATTTATTCAATAATGATAATACGTTTAATAACTGTAAAAGTACCCGCGCTCCACTTTTTACAACCTATAATAGGAGACAATAAAAGACCGAAAAACCAGTAAAAAATCCAGTTAATACACACAAACTGCCTCCATATAAAAGGCCTGAGCCAAATACCCAGAATATATCATTCTCAGACCTATTAAACCTAATTTGCAGTCTCCCACCTATTGAGCAGAAGAATCATGCATATCATGTTTATGAAGCCCAAAAAGTCGATAGTAAAGCGGTGATACAAACCCAAATACATAACTATATCTAAGGTTGGATAAGGATCTATTAATAAATATCCCTTAAACATCTTCTAAGAGTAAACCAAACTAAAAATTCAGTTATACTTTATTATACTCGAAAATTTCTCTTTATTAGTGTTTCAAAAAAGATTAACATCTACAAAAAAATATTTCTCCTTTTTTACCATCACCCTAAAAGCAATAGTAAATCAGTCTATCAGTAAATCAAACTTACACCAACAAATTTCACAACTTAACCAAACTCTCTATCCGCCAATATACATACAGTTAGGACTATACAATCTATATTAAAATCTATTTGATTCAAAAGTCAATTATTTATTAAATTGCTATGGTTTTTACAAACCCATAAGTGTAGGCGCACAAAAAAAAAGAATAAAAATCAGTAAATCAAACACCTGCAAACATCCCACAAACACTCATCCATAAATCCTCATCTCACCACTCCTAATAATCCAGCTGAAATAAACAAATACAAAGTAATGGTCTTATTAATATCCTCATATATGTTATTGTTGTCGTACTAAACCCTAATAGACAAAGTAAAACTAAAGTAAATCAGTTAATTAACAAAACTGCACCATTCCATGTCACTCACTCCTACCTCAATCTGATCTTCAATTATGACTAAATTGATTCCTATATAGGTATAATAAGATTACAAAAATTGACAAAGTATAGGCAATACTTCTTTGATCTATCAAAAAAATAGATATTAATCGTAAAATGAGGTAAAAACAAATTACACCTAAGACAAAGTAAGATATGCATCAATAGTAATAAGTACAGGTAATATCAAGAAAAATTCTAGATTTAAATCAGAGAAACGACTGTACACCGCAAAGTTAAGTATAACATCAAAGATATATGCCAAAGAATAAACGACAGTACAACCCCAGTAACTCAATCCAACAACCCAGCCCACACCCACCCCACCCTAATGCACAATCAATCTAAATAGAAACGTATTTCAACATCAGAGCATGACATACTATTCAGCGTTATACTTATCATAAATATTCGAAAACAATGAGACGATTATTTATAATAGTGATGTTTGAGATACAACACAACTTATGGCCATATGTTTGCAAATATATCTCGTTGGACCATTTATGATAAAGTTAGAAAAGGTTAGACAAAATCTTTTTAATTAGATAGTATATTTAATGTTTAGCACCAATGTACATTGAGTGATGTTAGAGACCTCTAGCTTACACACGAGTGATAGAAAATAAGATTAAACAGAGTTTATGGAGTAGCTAATCGTATAGTTTATATTCCACTGTGTGTTTTTAAACTGAAGAATAACTTTATAAATGTTAAACCGCTTTCGCCATACGAAGCAAAATGAAAAGTAAGGTGGATAGTCTGATCGTTGAGATTAAAATTCTATAAAGTATCACGTTATGTTCCAATTTAGCTGTCATTAAATGTGAAAAGATAAGAACACTAGCATATAAATACCGAAGAGAAGGATATATTGTAAGGATAATTAATGAGCACAGTATCAGAAAAAATTTTAAGTTAAAATATAACGAAATGTTAAAGTTAAAATGACAAAAAAAATTAAGCATTGGAAATGTTAAAAAGGATGAATGAACTTGAGAACAAGAGTGTTAATATTACGTTTATGATATATACATATGTTAGACGCTATCTGTTGTAAGTGTAAAAGATAGGAACTTAAACAAAAAAATTTGATTAACGAAGATAGACTAAGAGCGTTTATTCGTGCTCTTAAGTTATGCCTATGTTGTGTTGCCTGTACATTAATTCTTAGATCAAGTGAAATTTTATGTCAGAGCTTTATTAATCTTATGAAGAGAAATGAAACGGTACACAAGAACGTTAAGCAATCATATTAATATACTGAGAAATTGACTAATCAACGTGATACATAAGAAAAACTCTATTAATACCGACATCCTAAAAGATTTACCCCTGCAAATCTAAAAACTGGCGAAAAAAAACTTGAATTCGAAGTAGCCATCAAATAGATCAATAGATCATGAAACGTGAAATTAGATGGCCTATAGGGTGGGTGGTTGATGAGTTTCTATCTGAGATTTACTAAAATTACTGCTTATAGAGAAGTGAAAAAAACGACAATAAAAAGAAATCTATTTAAGTAATAATAAACTATAAACACGAATTGACAAGTTTCTTACTCCTAAAAGATATACACACTCTTGTGTGAACAGAAATAGCCAAAAAAAAATAAACCTAGAAAGATTTTTAAAAGCAACTATATATACGAAAATTATTAATAAAATAAAAAAAAAAAAATAAATAACACTAAAATTACAGACAATATAATCAAGCTAACTTTATTATAAAGCAGAGAAAATTTCGTTATAAGAAAAATACTAATAAAAGTTAATCGAGTCAGAAACTAAACGCGATAATACAAGGAAAGTGGCAAAGAAATACATAAACAAAACGAATGAAGATGATATTAAACATGGAAAAAATAGTCAACTATACTTCACGGACGAGAATTAGAAAACTGCAGTTAAAAACACCGCTTGACGCACATAGGAAATAGCAGTCATTGAATCAGTAAGTTGTACATGATTGCCAGGCAATGTATTAAGTAAAGTGGTCTATAAGAATATAATAATGTTGATGTGAGAAACTGTGTGAGTCGTGAAGTGATATCGAGCGTTGCATATAAATGTATAGTGTGTGAATAGATTGCGACTGTGGTGAGAAAAGAGAGTAAATAAGTAGGAAAACGTTAGGTATTGAGTTATGAACAAAAAAACCCACAAAAATAAATCAAAAAATAAAAGGCATAGAAACGCACAAAATAACCCAGTGTAAAACAAAAACCCTCCGACAAAATCTAACACATTATAGTTGAATCAAAATATCGATAAATAAATAAAATAAAAATATAAAATAAATAAATTACAAAAAAAATGTTTGTTAGATAATAAGTTAATAAAAATCAAGGTTTCTGTATCAATAATAATAGCACTAAAAAATAAATTGGAATAAAAAAATATATTAAAGCTACAACGATTTACCGCAAGAATAACAAACAGCATATAGAAAAAGAAAAAGGAACAAAAAGAAGATAAAATAAAATCTCTGTTACCCATATCTCGGATGTGTCAAAAAACATCATATTAGACCAATGAGCAATTCCTCCGAAGATACTCTTATAGTCGGAGCTCCGCAACATGGATGGGCATAGCATAGCAACCTACATCTCTCCCATTCTGCTGCTTTTTTCTGCCCCTGCTAAGAAACTACATAAATAAAGTTACGTCCTAGATAGTGTTGTACTCTGAGTAAGAGAAACAAGATATCTTAAACACTACCAAACGATCCATTGATTTGGAGCGGGCCGATCCCGACAAAGTGATCGCCACACACGCGATGAGTTCGAGGGTTTTGTGTATAGATCAAATAAAAAACAGGTGAGGAACAATAATATACAAATAATAAATAAATATAAATAAAATTACTTAATAATAATACATAATAATACAATATAATAATTATAAATAATAATTAATAACTAATAACATAATTAAATAATAATAAAATAATGGAATACAAATAATAATAAATAACCCGAATCAAACAATAAAAATAGTACAATAAAAATAAAAATAGTATATAATAAATATAATATTTTTTGTATTTGCGGCCTGATGAATTATTCTATGTTAAGATTGAGATATTCTATGTTGACTTTCTGCTCTGTAAGCTTAGGAAACTTCTAATTTTAGTTACAGCTCGTTAATGACAATGAATTGTCCTAGTCAGTAGAGGCAAATAGAGGAAATGAGCAGCATAAAATAACTTTCCTTGTCTTAGTAATACGACTAAGTACTAAACAAGTTAAATGTCCAAATTAACATTAAATGAGATTTTTAGTAAGTATATAAGTTATTGAATTAAAATGTGTCGCAATCTGTACAATTTAACTGTGAAGTACTAAATATAAATTTCTAACATATAGACCAATTACAAAAATCAAACAACAACATACAGACAACAAACACAAACAACAAACGAGCCCAGGAACATACAACTAAACGGTGCAACACATAAGGCAACCAAAAACAAAACGCAATACATAAGATCAACGAAACAACTACATGCACCCTATGACAGCAAACAAGGAAGTCAAACTCACTACGTTTCCTAATTCTGTTATGTGTATACCAAAGTTCTAATGACCTGAATTCAAATTTGGATGAACAAACAAGAATCAATACGATTCAACCTAGAATCAAATTAGAGATCGATGGAAAGAAGGTAGGAGATAGATGGGTGGTTTGAGGATCACACACATTTAACAGATGCTGTTTCCGAAACTGCTCCCATTAGGTACGTTCAAAAAAGATATAAGCAGAATTTTTTTAAGTTATAAACATCAACATAGAATAAATTTTTTGGAGTTAGAAAACACTATGAAAATGTTTCTAAACAAAAATCCAAATACAAAAGATAACGCATGAAAAGTTTTTATCTGTCCACACAGTTATAAACAAAAGTTATGACATGGAAAGGCAAAAATAGCAAATACACAATTAAGTAAACCATCAAAAAAATCCCCCTAGGATCGACGAGATGAGGATAGAGAGTGTGGCTGTCCCCAGAGTCCTTAAATCAAAACCAAGGGAGTGAGTATTCTATTCTAATACCCCGTTCCTACACTGAAGACAATTTACTGCCTGGGTAGTTAGTAATGTAAAAAAGTGTCAGTGTTTTTTATTTTAAAAAAAGTCCAACAAAATATGACATAAAATGTAAAATAAATTTTTAATATTAGTAAAATAAACATAATGTTAAAAGAAAACAAAATCAACAATCAAAAAAAAGTACTACTTTATCTTACTAATCTAATAAAATGTAGCATATTACAAACAATTAGAACTTGAAATACAATATAAGATAACAAATATAGAACTCCACTAGGTAAAGCAAAATCACGCATCACTTATAAGGATCAAAATATAAGAAAATTAGTAATTGTATAAATGGAATGTAGTGAAAGGAGAAGCGCAACCGAACAGAGACCAGGCGGAACGATAGCAGTTAGTGAATTAACTGATTAATATACTGGGTATGACCTGCTTTACTGATTTTACTGATGTTACTGCTATACTGATTTACTGATTAACGCTCAGCAGTCCCGGGAGTATTCCAAAACAGGAAAAATTGTAATAAAAAAAATATTGACTATTTATATGAAAAATATAGTCAATAGAAAATCATATGCAAATGAGACAATGAATAGATCAACCGAGATGGTTAAGAGAGTGGACTAGATTTTGCAGCGCAGTTTGATTAGTGACCCTTTATCTAGAGATTACGCTATTAGGGGCGTATGAATCAAAGCTATCTAAAGCAAGATTTTAATATAAAAAAATGGTACGTTTGATCAATGGTCAAATAGATCAAGCAATGGCGCTGATGAGGGGTGGACTGGAGGCAAGTTTTATGAAATAAAAACTATTTTACCTGATACTGCTTCCTAGGTGGGTTATTACGAAAGAAATAACAACAATTTTAATAAAAAATATAAAACTTTAAAATCAATAGATCAATGAGAACAAATAAAAAGATCAAATAGAAAAATCAATCAGCTCATGGAAGCCGAAGCCGCTCTAGATAGGTGGACCCCCAAACCAAGATGAACGGTAGTATGATTTACTGATGAAACTGATTACTGGCTTCAATAGAGGTAGATAAAGAAGGACAGAATTTTAAGTGTAAAACCAAAAAATAATATTTTGATTTTTAGGTACAAAAAAAAAAATGTTAAAGAAACTATACAGAATCCAAGGTTGAAGAAATAAATAGTTACTTTCTGTAACCGTCTCTATCACAAAAATACATCTATTGTATGATCAACTAGAAATCAATAGAATCAAAATAGATCAATAGATCAAAACCAGATTCCATGAAGATAGGAATAAGGATGGACTATTGATAATAATTCTTGATATAACTGAAAAAAATTTTAACATGCTTTAGTGTGATTTAAAAGGCAAAGTATATTACTTCAGAAACCTGACTTACGACATAAAGTTCTGAAGGAGAAGATGAAAATGGAAACGTTTTAAGTAAGTTAAAAAATTAAAATTGAAACAGAAAATAAAAAAACATAAAGAGATAAATGTAAAAGAGAAACTTATAAAATAAAAAATAGGCAAACTATATATTTTAGTTGACGATTATAAAAAGAAAACGAGACTTTTGAAAATCTTGTGAACAAATCTCAAAAAAAATCCGCTTAAATTACTAAAAAACATCAAGCAACCGCACATACTTAGCCCAGCACCGAGCTGTGCCCTGTATACCCAAACTCTCGTCTCCCTGTCTCTGTCTCCTGGTTAATCCAGTGCCTGCCTACTCATTCTCTGTCATCCATCTATCTCATATATTGCACTCGCGTCAGTTTATATAAACTTAATATATATTACCAGTGTAAAAAGGGATTTCCCCATCCTCACGGGAAGGAGGTTCCTAACACATTTACTTCCGATCCTTATCGTCGATCCTCGGTCTTAAACTACCATCTACCTCAACTTACCCTACAAAATCCTCCTATAAACTTTCAGCATCCTTTCTATCACTTACGACTCCACGCTTCTTTCCTCTTGCTCCTCTCTAATACACCGTCCCATATCTTCTTCCTATATATTATATCATATAGCCTATAGGATAAAATAAATATAATCATCTATAAAAAATAATAAGAAATATATTATATAAAATTACTTCTATTCTATATAAGTATATATTAGTATATATCATAAGGAGTATTTAGGCCTAAAACTCCCTCATGCCCAATATTCTCCGTATCAATTTTAAAAAAAGTGGAAAAAGTGTAAAAGTGTAGTGAGATGGATGTATATGAATTGTGTGGTGATGTTAATGCCTAGCTGCAAAGTAGGACGGTTAAAAAATCGCGGCAGATCAAATTATGCGAATATCTATAATTATTTCCCTTGCTGATTGGACGTTAATTTCCCTCAAGAGCCAAAACCCCACTTACCCAAGAACCTAAAATGATAATAATTAAATATAAAATTGAAAACATACTTAAAGCAATATTCAAGAGTACAGCTACATATACAGAGTTTATTTTTATTACGAAATTAACCCGATTACTATAATAAACCACCCAACTTAAATCAAGCAACAAAATGATGTCACTCTAATAAAGTAAATAATAAATATATATAAAAAGAAACCACCTATAATAGTTAAATTATAAAACCAAACAAATAAGATATAACCGAATAGGACATAAATATACCCCTAACTAACACGCCGACCCACACAAATAAAATAACAACTAAATGTGTTGATATGAAAATATACGATCAAATATTTATAATATAATAATACTTTAAATTTTTTTTTTTATATATTTTATTTTATTTATGAGTCATATTCGTCAAGCATTATCTAACTAACTTTTCCTATAATAACATTAATTACACTTACCATAACACTACATAGATTAATGAATCCAAACTCATATATAATATCCCATTATATATCATTTTAAATTTTAATAACCGTTCTAGACCAAACCCTATCAAAAAATACCAGGTTCCGAGGATTTTTTTCGATCTACCTATGAAGATAGACGCAAACGAAAATTTATACTTCCGTTTGATCTTACTTCCGACACCCTCCCACCAATAAGTGTTAGCGCTCCAAATACAACAACGTCGAATTAAAACACGATCCTGGAATTATACACTAATCTTCATTGTCGAGATGTAATAATTATATATAAGTATGTTAAAAATTGTCCATACTCAGATCACTGCATAGAAAAGACAGATATTAACAACATTCAGGAAATATAAGGGGTAAATGAGACAATTTCGATCAAAATACGGAGTTGGAACCATCAAAAAATGATCATACCGATTTCAGCTATAAAACCTATCTAAAGATAAACAACAAAAAAAACCCCTTGGAAAGCTCCAGCCCCTCTTATATGGGGTTTGAGCTAAAAACCTCTCTAGAAAACGGTCCTTATACCTGACCTTAAGTCAGAGTACTCAATCGACCTTGAAAAACCCTAGAGTAAAATATGGACTACCATTAAAAGGAAAAGAATGACCAATAGGTGGGATAAACACAAAAAATGGAGAGAGAGTCGGAGGTCTTAAACTCGGGACAAGATTATTGGCTGGTAGAACATGCCACTTCCTAGGCTAACTAACTGGCTTGGTGGATCTGAGAAATCAATAAGCAAGAAAGAAGATTAAAAAAAGTTAGCAAGGTGAAAGAGAATGCTCCTTAGAAAGAAAGAAAACAAGGGGACCGCCGAATAATAAGTAGTATCTACGAGAAAAGAATGTATCGTCCATTTTATAACTTTAGCATGTACTAAAGATAGAGGAAGTTAGCTACTATTTACTTGATCACAATAAGAGAGACATAGGTAGATTTGAGATATTATCTAATTAAAATATGTCGGGGAACTTAGCATCGAATGCCTTGCTTTGAGTACCTTATATGAGCGAATAGAATTAGGATGAGCAGCGGTGGAGAAAGACATTTGGCTATAGCACATAATATCAAAAATTATTGCTTTCGTCTAAATCAGTTATGAGTGATAGAAACTGATAGGTACCCTATTATGAGACATAGTGTTTGCTCTATCTATATACAAATCCCCAGGAATTCGTGAGCCAATGGTTAGGATATATAGAAGAGGATACACAATAAGCGACCAGGTAAGTCCTGATTGCGTAATTAAATATTCCATTCCACTCGATAGATGTAGAAGCAGTGAAATTGGATACAATGAATGATGCGGGAGTGGTTAAAGTGGAATTACCTGGCTTATTAGTTTGGATATATAAATGAAGCGTGTTTAAAAAAGTCAGTAAGGGTGAGGGTAGTTTGCCGTGTTCTCTTTGTTAAAAACTTGCAAGTCAAGCTCAATTTACCGTACTGTCCTTACTGCTTGGCGAACTTTTAGTTTTAATTATGTGTGGAGTAACTTTCTGGTTGAGGTTTTTTAATTTTTTTTAATTTCTTTATGGTTCAGTTTTATTATTTGTTCATAGAGGGACTGAGGATTTTATGGGTTAACTTTCAATAGTTTGACATGTAATTGATATGGTACCATCAACTTTGTAGGTTGAGGAAAATTGTTATTAATTTTCTTGCACACATTTTTTTCAGTGTGAAGTGAGAGGTTGCGGTTGTCAATGTTAGTAACCTTACATCTATTTACCGTCTCAAATATTCACGATGTATACAAGTGATAACTTAGTTCTCTCAGACAAGATACAATACTAATTAGTATATACTCCATGAACTCCAAATGTTCTTCTTGACAAGATATACCCTTCCTAAAACATAAACAAAGGCAATTCAAAATGTTACTCTCTAGATTTTTAAACAATAATATAGATACAACAATATCATAAACCAAAATTATACCATGATATATATTTTAAAACCTATGTACTAATATAATTAATTTTACCCGCCCTTAATATAATATAAAAATAAAAAATATATTAAAAGAAATTCCTAATATATACCCTATATAACTGAGATAAAAATAGTATACTATATATAGGACAGGAACTCACTCACACTTGCATATCAATCATAATAAGCGGATAAAGAACACACATCTAAGAGATTGAACTGGTAGAAAGAACCCTCCACCACAATGAGAGTTAACTTTCTAAACAGTGCACGTGACTTTATTAAATATGATAGGGATTGACAATTGAACAAATATGGCGTTTATAATCATATAATAAATACGTCCGCTAATCTATATATGAGCACAAGATCGTCGGATTAGGCGAAGTACCCTAAAATGCACACGTATACCCAAATAATCAATACCACAGAATTGGCTCCGCACCCTGCACCCTCCATATTCTAAAATTGTATCCTTGCCAAGGAAGGCGTAAAGCCGTTTGAACCTAACATCCTCAAACTTAACGCGCGAACCCAAGAGAATAAAAACCCAAACAAACCCAACAACGGAATACCAAGCTATACACCTCTACTACCAGAAGCAGCTCTCCATAGGCAGCGCCGCGTCCACTGGATTGGACAGTTCACTATACTACCAAATCCCTTATTGATTTAGGCGTTCCTTTTCTCCCCGGACATCCAAGCACGCGAAAAGCTAGCGAAAGCGAGCTTCCCGAACACACCACCCACCTATAACCTATAATCGTACAACAAACCAAAAATATACACCAGTGATTAATTAATGGAAAAAATGCCACCAATGATCTATTAAAGTGATTAAATGCAGGAAGAACCGAAGCAAAAACTATACGTCCCCTTACACCAAGAACAGGACACCGCAAAAGACAGGACATGCATTGTCATCCACAAAAAGATTCATCCTCATCAAATTTATACAGATAAAGAATTTTAGGGTGTCCCTCGAGTGCACCCACAAAAAGCCGACCCTTCTTCTCTTCCGGACCAAACACACACGACCGGTGAGGAACCCCTTGTTCCGAAAAATCATAGAGAACTTCTCACCCCTCCTATAGGTTTACAAGATAGGACAATGCACACGACTAAAAGGACCGAGAAGAACGAAAAAAGAAGAACCAACAGTAAATCCTGTTCGAGAGAATACAATATATCTGGCATATGTCGAAGGGTACAGGCCCAAAAATAACAATACACAAAAAACCACCAATTTAAATAAATACCCTAAACAAAAATGATCTTTGTCAACCTAAAAATAAACCGTCCGGACCATAGAGCAAACGCTATACGACTGCTTATTATTCCCTACACAGAGCCACAGTCGCCACCTCAAGGCCTACAGTTTCTTGGTCCTCTATTTCAATTTGATCGAGTTACCGTTCACTTCGGTCGAGAGGATCAGGAGACGGAAAGGTGTGCTAAACCCGGAAGAATGTCTTTGAACAGTGCTCTCCCAGAATACTTTTCACCACGTACCACCAAATAACCTCCACAATAATTCACGATGGAGCCCGACTGATCTGCATGCCTGTAGTTAAATGCTTTTTACCCTTATAGGGTCCACTAACATATACCTTGTTAAAAACGGCTATCCAAAGCAACAAAAAGGGGTACTTCGAGGCGAAGAGCGAACTAAAAACCCAGAGCGTCGTATAAACTGTTGATTAACAGTCCTGGACCACGACCCAAAAATCTTTTGCATCACTATTGTAAGTTAACGAAGAAAATGAGAGACGACCAAACCACAGGTCCACCCAAAAAAAATATCTTATCAAAGTAAATTAACCTTTCTCCTGAGACCGCTATACACCACGGAGTATTGCAACATTAAACCTCACACACAGTTTTCATATATAGGATATCACCACAATGTTGATCTATAGAATATCAACGCGGACAGGGATAAAGAACCTCCCAAAATCTAAAGAAGAGCACACCAAACCAGGCCCACGGTATACATTGTTTATATCTTGCCCTACAACAACTTTGCGGGACAAGATTGCCCGCGCACCTCTGAGATATCAGCGCGGCTCCCGCCTTAGTGCGAGAACCAACAAGCACTAAACCACTAAAGGTCACTCACGCCTCTCCAACCAACTCTGCCTTCTCATAAGATCGACCCCTCCGCCGACGCATTTCCGGAGACTTTACCCTGACTCAATTTTATGGGTTACTTCAATTTGCTGTTTCGCCCACCACACAGGCCGGAGCGACAAATAACTTAGCAACCCGCGCCCTCGGCTTGCGCTCGTTCGCCCAGCGCCCAAATGGACCTAATAACCTAAACAAGTACCACACAGAACACCCTTATCAAATAAAATGTGAAGAGAAGGATAAAATTCCCAACCTTAAATCGAGTAGGTGAAAGGATAATGGCTTTGGGACACTATCCACAAGTGACAAGGAATGAACGTAGGTTTAAAGCAATGTTATACTAACAGAATAACTCTCTTTCTAAATGTCTTTCAAAGGGGTAGGCCCCACAACGATAAATGGAGAGATAAGGAATAGTACGGACTTCAGAGAGAAAGTGTACAATAATACTACTGAATATACCCTGGCAAGACCGGGAAGCTCAATCAGTCACGATCTATAATATATAAAGCTATCAGAAAACTCATTGTAAGGAATTAACCTCCATTTCTGACTCACCAGTAAGAGATGAAGGGGTTAAAAAAATATAACATAACGCATGATCATAGCCTACGCTTGGGACATATTCATGACATTAAGGAGGCAGGCACCGAACGAGATGTCTTGGAAAGCCTAATTTAAATGCTATGTTTATGTGAATTACAGAAGTCGCTTTTACAGCAGTGCAAGTGAAGACATCGAAGAAATACCCCAAGATGGCCCTACGAAGAGATAGAGTCATTACAAAATAAATAAATTTACGTACCACTACGGCAGGTTAAGTGGAGGAGACTCATGCATAATTAAAAGAATACATCAAACAAAACACGTAGAGAGAGAGGATCTCGGTTTTCATTGAACCAAAACTGATTGTGTACTTCACATAATTAAAAGAACTGTTTCTTTCTTTTGATAAGTAGTGAAATTCAAATATAGATTACATCTTAATAATGGTCTTAACGCTAATCTAACAGCGTAAATTAATTACTCTTATCCCTGAAATCGTATTATAAGTTCCAGATGAGCTTCAAATATACAATGTGAGAATTAAATTAATCCCGCTTATTCTCTATTTAAAAATCAACTATTTACCATCTACTTATCTTATGGGTACTTATATCCATTCAAATTTAAATTTAATCTATTCGTTCACCTTAGTATCTAATATACTCCCCTAATCACCAATATTTTATCCCCTTTGTCGATTTAAAATCTGCCACTTTTTCTCATGAGAAATAGCTCGGAATAGTTCTTTAGTTGAACATAATGTGATTAAGTTTAAAAGGAGTCTAACATTGTAAATTTCCTTATCTTAGAATGTTGAGAACCAGATGGCAGTGATGATGCAAGTTGGTTTACACATTAACATGAAACCATAAAAGGTAGATTAACGCAACCCTAATAAAAGGATAGGGAGAAGGTTTAATAACGAAATAACGTATAAGATGTGAAAAAGTATACGGAATAGGGACAATCCACCGTGGAGATGACCTGAGAGACTGCCACCAGCTAACTGATTGCTACACCAAATGAGAACACAAAAAAGTAAGGCAGAAGACCACACATCGAACACGAGCATTACCAGAGCGGTGGAGGCACTGTTTGGAGCACTGCTAATTCCTACTCGTCCCAAGTAGCAGTGTTCAACAACTTTCCTTCAATATAATTTTGACCATCACTATGATTAATCATTAAAATTTACCAATAGATATTCTGCAAAGTGGAAACTGGTCCCTTTTTTGTGAAATCTAATACCCATGCACCTACAGTAAGGAACTGACGAAAATTTAAGCTCCTAATCACGAAATAATATAATTATTGTCCCAATACATCTTGATTCGTTATATTTGAATAAGACCCTTGATGACTGTATGTTATGCCCTTGATATAGCAAGCTAAGATATCACCGAATATATCCGGAAAAAGGACTTCATCACGGCAGACAGTAGTCTCGATTTAATGAGTGTCATATTCTTCCCAGTGGAGAAAATAGAAAACGAACTAACTAAGAAAGCCACCGCTGAATCACCTTCAACGTCAGTGCGTGAGGATAACCAGATGAAAACTCTAAGTATAAACTATAACCTGTATGCAGTATGATAATTTATAAGTGGTGGACGTGCCGGGTAACAGACAAAGACAAGCAGAGGACAAATAAAAACAGCATCTATCAGAAACAATATCGAAAAGAGCAATATTATCCGCTAATGACTTCCCAGCAAACGGCACCAGTTCCGAGATAAAGAATTACACCTCTCATTAAGAAGCGTAAATGAGCCGGGCACTGCAAACCTCACTTCAGGCAAAAAACGCAGACCGAGCATACTAAACGTCAAAACGACACTAAATACCTTTCCAAGGGACCCACAACTTACTTAAATTCTTG